>JAGMWU010000028.1:3219418-3307610 GCA_018697195.1 Certhia americana
CCAGGATCTGTGTCCAACCCTTGTGTCCCTTCTGTTAGCCATGGCCATCCCAGGATCTGTGTCCAACCCTCGTGTCCCTTCTGTTAGCCACGGCCATCCCAGGATCTGTGACCAACCCTTGTGTCCCTTCTGTTAGCCATGGCCATCCCAGGATCTGTGTCCAACCCTTGTGTCCCTTCTGTTAGCCATGGCCATCCCAGGATCTGTGTCCAACCCTCGTGTCCCTTCTGTTAGCCATGGCCATCCCAGGATCTGTGTCCAACCCTTGTGTCCCTTCTGTTAGCCATGGCCATCCCAGAACTTGGCTGTTATCCTTGTGTCAGTGCCTTTGGCTGTGAACATCCCAGCTCTTGACCCTTCTTCGTTGTCCCCTCTTGGTCTGTAAGCACACTGTCCATTCTCATCTATTTGGTATCGTAGAATCATTACGGTTGGAAAACACCTCCAAGACGATCAGGTCCAACTTTGCCTGAAGAGTTACTTAATTTCTTAAACCAGTGGAGGGTTCTTTATGGCCAACACTTTGTAGCTGTGAAGGAACAGTGGTTGAATGTTTCAAGAGGTGCTGAAAGTAATCTTGCCAGTCATCTTTCCTGCACACAGATAGCAGTTGGTGGAAAGCTTTTTTTGCCAGGAATGAGATTTAAATCATGTTTGTGCTTGTGTGGAAGAGTCCCACTACAAGACTGAGCTGTCCAGTTCCCTTTTCCCAAAGATGAAGAAGCTTTCCCATTCTCCAGCCTTGGGAAAGACAAGAGCAGAGGTTGAAGTTTTCCATTGGCGCATGGGAGAGCAGTTTAATTAAGAAGTTTGTATCAGGGAACTTGAAACTTGTGATTTCTGTGAAAGTAATTGTTGGTGAACATTGAAACTTAATTGCTACCAAGCAGAACATGACCTGCCAGGTCTCGCTGTGTGAGTTGTGTAGATGTCTGACTACTCTGCAGTTAGGGAATGAACATCATCAGTGAATTTCTTAGACCTGTGACTTTCAAACACTTTACTTTCAGGCTCCAGGAATTTTGTAGAATTGCTCTCAGGCAGTACATAAACATGCAGCTTCTTGTGGGAATCGAATATTGCCTAACTGCAAGAAATGGCTGCATGTAGGACGGTAACTTGAGAAATCTTGAATTAAACTTTGTTGCCAGTTATTGAAATGTTAGTGGACATAAGAAAACACTTTTCCACCATGAGGACAGTCAAGTGTTGGTGCAGGTTGCTCAGAGGTCATGCAGTCTGTCCTGGTGTCTCTGCTTTCTTCATGCTCATTGCCTTGACACACTCCGTTTATCTGTAGAATTACTTGGTATCACCTGGAGAAAAAGAGAATGTTGCCTTTTTTTCTTCTCAAGCTTGTCAGTTATCCACTGAGGAATAACAAATATCATCTAGTCAATATTCCTATTGGTCTGGGGAAAAATTATTTCCCTCTCCATCTCTCTAATTATTCCCTGGATGCCTGGAAGTTTCCATCAGTTGTTATTCCACGTGTCCCTCTAGGTTACGGAAACCTTCCCGTGCTGTTGGCATTGGCAACGTTCTCTGCTCCTGCTGAAGTTGAGGACTTCAGTAAAGTTTAGGAATGATCCAGGAAAGTGGTATTGCCCTGGGCAAGTAAGTTAGGAAAGAGGAAACACGACTTGTCTGTGAGGCATCATCCCAAAGCCAGTTTTGCACCAAGATGTTCTTGAGGAACAGAGGGAGAAGTGAATCCTGGGCTGCTCCAAAGGCTGATGGAGCCTGTGAGGAATGAGATTAGCAAACTGTAAATCCAGCACACTGAGATCTCCTAATAATTAACGAGGGCATGGAAGACCTGCATATCCCAGTTCTCTTCCCCATAGTGGCCCAGTTCCCATTCTACAGGAGACCATGATTTTGGATTCTTCCAATTCTTGTGCCTAAGGCATAAAAAACATTTCTTCTAAACGCTATTTTCCTTTGTGTGGAGAAAATAAAGACAAATTAAATGATTTCTTCAGACAGGAGCTTAGCAGTTGGTGTTTTCAGAATTGTTCTTTTCAGTATTAGAATCTCTGCAATTATTCCAGAAGCACATAAACTGGCATGTCACAAATCCCATGGATAAGCACTGACCATCTTTTAATTCAATCCATGAATGAGTAACAAACTAAAGAATAAAGTTTTTGCCGGTCTAAGACTGGCAGAAGTTTATCTAATTTGTTTTTTTAGGAGGTTTTGGTAAGTTTTTATGGCTAAATTGTTTCAGAGCAGGTTCCTTTCTGCCCTAAATCAAACTGTTGTGTATGCTAAGGAAAACATTTACTACATAAGTTCAATATTAACTTGAAAGATATCTGCTAGTGTGTTTTTTATGTGGTTTATAAGAATAATTATGGACAGTCAGCTTTAATTTGTGTAATAATATCATTGTTTTGAACAGTTAATTGTTTTGACTGGAATGTTCATTTATTTACAACTGTTGTCTCTAACCCCTTGGACTAGACAAGACAGTTTGGGCTGTAGTGAAATTGGACACTTGGGCTATTGGAAATTAATGTGGTGTGAACACTTGGGTGTCCACATCAATAAAACAGGTGTTTGAAAAAGATTTTGAATTTTGCATGACTGTAATTAAAAATTGAAGATAATCTCATTTAGAAAGTTTTGTTGCCGAATTACTCCAGAATGGTACAAAGATGATGAAAATGTTTCTCTGACAAGGCTTGTGCACCTCTCAAATGATGTTTTAATGTCATAGTCTTTGAATTCTCTTTCCAAAAATGAGCATAATGGATCCCAGGCTCAATTTAGGTTAAGACTTTCACGTTGTGTAAAATACAGAAAGTTAAGACAGCTCTTTGTGCCTAATTCAAGGCCTTTTGCATCTTTAGGATTGTGGAATTTCATTCTGAAATCACTCACAATGTTCTTGAAGTGGTGAACTCTTCTCTCATTAGAGGCTGGCACTGGATGATCTTTAAGGTCCCTTCCAACCCAAACCATGCCGTGATTCTTCAACTGATGACTCTTGTACCCCATCATTCCTTCCAGAATGCCTTTCCCTAAATCTTAGAGGAACCTTTCTCTCACAGACTTGAAGTTTTTCTGTCAATGTCTGACTCAGTTCAGGCCATTTCCATCATCTGTTCCATGAGTATGGGAAATGCCAAAGAGCTCTTGCCCCTCACTCGTGCTGTTACTCATAACACTTGTTCTCTGGGATCCTCTAAGCTCTTCAAAAGGTTTCTGCAGCAGAGAATATTTCATAGAGGACATGTCACCAAAACTGGGGATGCTCTCAGTCCCCATCCTCTTAGCCTGTTTGCTGCCTGTAGTGCCATTCTCTTTTCCTCTGGAAGTGCTCCTCAGAAATTCCGCGGGAAATAAAAAGTTTAAGAGACTGTAACTTGCTTTTCCAAACTGGTATTGATCCAAAAATGAAGTATCTGTTATCTGTCTTTTCTGTAAATACTGATTGAAGAATGATGGTAAGGTATTTAATTTTGGTTACCATGTTTTTGACTGCTTTAGATAAATTTGTTTAATTTTAAAAGTAGCTGGAAGTATTATAGGGGTTACCCCTACATTAGATAAAGTGTGTTGTGTTTAATGCCTTTGAATTTTTTGGTAAAAAAAGCGTGATGACCTATTGTTGTCATAATCAAAGTTTAATACATCAGATTTTTGGTGACAAAGCTAACACTTTAATTCCACATTTGGTCCTTTTCCCTTTTGATAGTCGGTCCACAGTCCCAGGGCAGGATAAATTGCTGCTGCCAGAATTCCTTTATTTCCTTTGGAAAGAGAGGAAACCTGAATCATTAACCTAATAAACTAATGTTTAGTTGGCTAAATTTAGGTGAGAAGAACTTGAAACAGAATTAGCACAACTTTACAGTTACTCTCATGGGAGACGTTTTGGAGTACTTCCTTTCTTATTTTATTAATAACTTATTTGTGTACTTCTGTGAATCTTGATATTTCTTAAAAGAGTTGAAAGTACATGAAACTATTTCATCTGCATTGAAATTCATCTTTATATGGTGCTGTTTTCTCAGAAAGCTTTATGAAGTACAGTTAATCGGGCTATTAACAGGATTTTATTGTGTTTGATCATGGAAAAGGCAAAAAGGAAAGGACTTTGAAGAATGAAGTAGATATTTTGTTGCTTTAAAGACAGAAATACTGAAATAGAATTGGATGTACATCCAGCCTCTCCCATTTGCACCACCACTTGCTGTTGGCACTGAACTCTTAGGTGAAGGGAAAGGACTTGCAGTTCCTGCTGGAGCTAAATCCAGTCACCAGTGTGGGGCTGGGAACACAAACCAGGCTGAGCAGGAGATGGTCCCGCTGTGTTTGTCAACAAGCAAAAGGTGCTACAAGTGTAAATTTTCCTAATTTATGCACAAAACCACATTGTGGGTTTCTTAATTGAGGACAGATTCTAATGATGAGCAGTGAACTTGAGGTTCAAAGAGTTCGCTCTCTTTAAAAATTAATTTTCAGTGGGTTTGGTTTATTTTTTCTCCTATTAGTAATATAGCTAGTAGCAACTAATTACTAACATAATTAATAATCTTTCTGGAAGAGGCGTTGAGTAAAGTGATCTTCCTTGAGGTTCTAGTGCTGCTGCTCCACCCTGGATTGTCACCCTTGGTACTTCTTAGTTGTATTCCATTTAGGCTTTCCCTAAAAGACACAGTGATGGCCCTCTCTTAATGAGCTGTTCAGCTTCTGAGCTGATTGGAATTAAGGGGATTCCATACTTTTCAGGGCATAATCTTCTCACTAGCCATACTTTTGAATGCTTTGGCCAAAAGCATGGGTTTGTGATCTGGGCAGTGCTTGTGGAATAAGCTGGAATATGTAACTGAACTGAAACGCTTGGTTTGGGGTAAGTAACTGCTGAGCATCAGAGCATAAACATACTTATTGTGACACAGACCCTGCTCTGATATTGGGAATTTTTACATCCTTGGAATTTCCATTTAGTTTTTCTGCCTTATGCTGAGAGAAACTGGAATTATTTTTATTTCAGCTCATTTACAGCCTTAGTGTAATCAAAATCCCATCCTTAGTGGCTGTTTGTGTCTTACCGGCAGCAGAGAAGTTCAGCACAGAGCCAGGGGTGAGGTTTTGAGGGAAGTTCTTTGTTTGGAAACAAAGTCTTTCTTGTGGATGTCTCGATTTGTTTGCTTGCTGTGTGGTTTGTGTCTGTGTGTCTTTCTTAATTGCAAAGCCCAAAGCACATCAAAATCTGGTGTCTTTGCAAAGACCGTTGCAAGGAAATTATTTGTTAATAACAAATATTAGAGAGAAATTCTTCCCATTGAGGATAGTGAAACCCTGGCACAAGTTTCCCAGAGCAGTTGTGGCTGGCCCCATCCCTGGAAGTGTCCAAGACCAGGTTGGATGGGGCTTGGAGCAACCTGGGATTGTAGAAAGTATCCCAGCCCATGGCAGGGGATGGTCTTTAAGGCTCTTTCCAACCCAAACCACTCTGGGATTCTGTGATTGCAAGGTGAAACCATCACATGTGGAGTGGCTTCCTTCTCAAATCCATGATTTTATGGGTGAATGGGAGAAGGGCTTGGATCCTCCTATGGTTTTTGTAGGTATGGATTAAACCCACCAATATTTTAGATAAAATAAGGCTTTCTGTGATTTCTGTGTGTTTGACAAATTCATCTTGGCCCCGTAAGTGTTGGTAACAGGATGCAGGTTCTGTGTGTCTGCTGGGTGGGTATGGAAGCTATAAGGTTTGTTTGGAATTGGCCTGGGAATATTCCAAAAGCTCAGGAATATCAGAAAAGCCTGGTGACAGGAGGGGACGATAAATTTCCATGCTGAACTGCTCCCTGTGATTTCTGGTGAATCATCCAGAATTCTTAAAACGCAGAAATGAAAGGGGAGCAGCACATGCCTAAATCTTCTGTCCTGACACTTAAAAATTGAAGACGTGTAAATGAGATGCAAGGGAAAACTATTTCTTGAACAGTCTATAGGAAGCCACAAGCAGCTTTTTTACATGTATAGGAGCTTCTTTGGGATTTGTCTTTAAAAACTCCCATCACCATCTCCACCGCATTACCCTCAGACTAGATTAAACCCAATCTTCTCAAGTGTTCAACATGGCTCGGGGAAGCCTCGGAGACAGCCACCCTGCCGAGCTGACGCTGTGGCTGTCCCCAGAGGGACACTCCGAGCCCGTTCCCGGTGGGAAGGTGCCGGGGGTCCCGGAGCCGGCTAGGGGGGGCTCTGCTGGCCCAGCCTCTCTCGGCTCTATGGCTGTGACCTCGCCAGGTTCTCTTCCTGCCGCAGCCTTTCTTTTCCTGTGGCAGGTATCCGCAGCAGCCCGGCTCTTTGTTAGCCTGTCTCTTCCCTCCCCAGGTGCTCCGAAGGTATGAATCCCTAGGGCTGGCCGTGTTTCAGTGGGAAGCAGCTCCGGCAGGATCCACTGTGGAATTCTGTGCGTGCCGCGGAGTTCTGCAGTGGCAGACTGCCTGCCTGGCATCCCTGCCAGGACCGTGTCATGTGCAAGAGGTCAGGGGATGCTTCCTGAGCTCACCCCACCTGCCTCAAGAATAGCGCTTGAAAATTTCAATTCCTTTTTTCAATTCTTTTGTTGGTTTGTTTCCAATGGTGTCTTGTCAGTGGAATGAATTCTGGAGTGAGGGTTGTGCTGTGCATAGAGGGACAAGGAAACTACAGGCAAACTGAGAATCATCTTTGACTATTTTTACTTAACATCTGCTTCCTTTCCACAGTTTGCTTATGGGTATGTTAAAATCTAGGATGAAACTTCAGAAGCTTACTAGAAAGACGTGCCTGTGTGTGTAAAGTAGTTACACTGCTTTATTTTTAATTAAATTCTCTGCATTGCATACATAGCAATACTGTAGACATAGGCAGCTTCTCTCTTTATATTGCATAAAAATAATCTATGAATTGTTTGATTTACGGATGCCGCGGCAATGTTGAACGCTGTTAAGGTATGGATCAGCTTTTTAGTTATTTCAAATTAGCATATTGTATTGAAATGTAAATATGTGTCCGTCTGTCCTCACTCCCAGCAAAGACAGATTAGTGCTGAGGCTTTGACACTGCTCCCTTAGAGTCTCATGTACATCTATAAAAAAGAAGTGACATATCTGGTGGAATTTTATTTTTTTTTTTTTTTTTTGTAAAAGCAATGCTGTCTTTATTTATAGAGTAGTTAAATTTAAGCAAGTTGCATTGCTTTCAGAAATACCTCATTGTTTTGTCACCATTTTTGTATTCTTGCTTCATTTCATTCATTCATTTATTTGGTTTTTTGCAGCCTGAGTAGGCAGAGCATGGCTTTGTGTGCAGCGCTAGCTGATGAGGCAGTCACTAAGAAAGATATAGCCTAAAACATTTAATTTCATAATACCAAAGGCAAACTACTCTGTATTAAAATCTTAAGGAGTAAAATGAAACAAAGAATTATTATTCACTGGCAAATATTGGCCAAGGTGATTTAACGAAGGTGGTTTAGAATATTGTATTATTGAGTTTTGTTTTACAACTGCAAGTGTGTTTTGAGGACTGAGTTGAAGAGTTGAAGCCTCAGTATTTGAATAGAAAACTCTCTGTTCCTGAGACTTTCCTTTTGTAGTTGGCAAGAGCTTAATGCAGGGTGTGTTAAGGTACCTCTCTCCTTAGATCTGGCAAAAGTGACCCAGAGGAAATACCATCAGTTCCATGCTTGCCCCTCAAGTACTTTTGCTCCACTTCTCACTAAATCTTAAAAAATCTGAGCAGAATAAATAAAAGGAATTAATGGTGATGATGGCTAATGAAAGGAGGAAGCATGAGGGCTGGAGAGAGGGAATTGCCTTGCAGAACTGTAATAGAATAATATAGAAAGAGTAAATTTGGTGTTCACATTTCTGTGTGATACAAGACCATAATCCAGTTAAAAGCTAATGTACGTGATTGATTAAAGTGATACATTTTTGTAACTGGTGATACACAAAATTTCCTCCTGAGATGGCATTAAACAAGACTGTGATGACATTGGGAAAGGAACTAGAAGTGTATAACTGAGAGAATACCCCACATTAATCCAGAAAAAAAAAAAAAAAGGCTCTAATTTTAGGGGCAGTCCAGTTATAGAATGGCTAATTTGTTAGAGATATCTATCTATCTATCTATCTATCTATCTATCTATCTATCTATCTATCTATCTATCTATCTATCTATCTATCTGTAGATACATATATGTACACACACAGAGTTATCCAAACACTTTCCCTGGTTTTCTCCCTTTGAATCTACACCATGTGGGAGTTCAGTATCAGTCAGAAACTAGATGCTGTCTTAGATAAAGCTGCTGGTATTGTCAGATGCTGGAGTTCCTGGTTTATAAATATTTCCAGGGAAAGCTTTTGACCACAGACACAGATCTTCCTCTGTACTCAAAAAGTTTTTGAAAGAAAAAGATATCCAAGATGATCTCTTCTTTTCATAGCTTCACAAAATAATGAGTAAAGAAACAAAACAGGATTGTTTGGTTTGTTTTTTTCCCTAGGATGACCTTGTATTTGGAAAGTGTTTTGGATTCCTTCCAGGTAGATTGTGAATGTTTTCCAGCTTCTCCATAATATTTATGGGAGTCCCTCATGCTCTTGCAGGTGGCCCCTTGTGCTGACTTGCCTGTTAGTGTTTCTTTGTATGAAACCATTGGAAAGATCCACACTGCAGTATGTATCCCTTGCCAATACCAGTATTCCTTGGAGTGTCAGCAGTTGGCAAAAGTTTTGTTACCACCAGAAGGGGAGAAGGAATACCTAGAGTTTGGATGTGTAAGGCAACCAGGGTTGTGTAAGACCCGGAATACTTTCCTCCAGATGGTCTGGGTCTCAGAAGAGTTAAAGAAGTACTTTGATACAAATCTACTCTGAGAAAAGGATAAGCTCATGCTGCATCTCAACTGAAAACTCCCTTCATCCTACCATCAAATTCCGTGGTTATGTTTTTGGAGAGGATAGAGAATTCCTGACAGGAAGCAAAAAAGGATCGAAAAAGGTCAGTGTAGAGTCAAGGACCTGAGCTATTGTTTTTGCCTCCCAAAACATCATGCTCTGACATTATTATCAAATTCCAACAAGTTCCTTTCCATGTTCTTCTCTAAAAGCAGCCCATTCCTGCTGTCCCTATCCTCAGCAGCTTGTATGAGCACTTTTTATATCCGGTACTTATGTGAATTAGTTTTACACCTGTGGAAACTTAGTTGGCTAGATCAACATTAAACTTCTCAGGCACTCCTGAGGTAATTACAGCAGGAACAGGGCTCAGGCCTTGCAAACCTTCCTGGCAGGTGTTCCCTTACTCTTTCCCTGTAGATAATTACACGGAGGAGACTTGCATCAGCTGTGAGGAACTATAACTTTTTTAGTTTGGTTTGCTTTTGTTCTGTGTTTCACTTTTCCAGCCTCAAGTGTCTCCTCAGAGAAACTAGAAAGTTGTGGTGCAGTATCCAACCGACTTGATGCCATGCTGGACAGGTCCTCACTATTCCATGTGTGTCCAGTTAAGCTGAAGGAACTACCTTGTCTTTGCAGACCTGCAAGTGGTATTGGAAAGGGACTTTTTGCCATCAAGTGACCTCTGGGACAGTCTGTTGTCATCCTTTCCTAGAGCTGGCTGCTACCAAACTGATAGTTCCCATCACAGTCCTGAGAAATACCGGATTTATCAACTAAATTACTGGAGTTAAATGAAATTAGGGCTCATCCCTTTGCTATCAAATCCCATTACTTTCCCTAAGATGGCTTAAGAATTGCAGTGTGAGCAGGATCTACCAGAGAAGAAGTGTAGAGCTGGCAACGCAAAGAAAGTAGAGATGGCTTAAATGAGTTACTGTTATCTCTTGGGCAGAAAAGAAGACTGCTAATGATGGACATTCTGAAGGAAACTTTAATTATCCTTCTCCAGGCAGCATCCAAACATGCCAACAACTTCAACATCCATCAGAGGATGTTTAATGCAGACAGATGTTTGTGCAGCGTTCAGCATCTGGTTCTTCTGTGCTTATGCTCACACTGACACTCACTGTGTTGGGAAGTTAAGTATTCCATTTCCCTGTTCCTGGAAAAGGGACATTCCCTGTAAGAGAGGTGAAACCCTTGGATCTGTGCATGGCAATGGGAGCTGTCTGTGCTCCTGGTTTTCATTTACAGTGTTCAGAGGGAATGAAGGCTCGTAGAGCATCAGGGCAGAATCTGTGGCCTTGACCTGGTACTGGTATCCCAGGTAAAGAGAAACATTCCCTTCCCTCTCTCCTCTGGGAAGCAACACTATTTCTAAATTTTCCTTGTGTGCCTTGTCTATGTATTCTGAACTCATTAGGGTTAGTGTGGCTTCTCAGTGATGTAACAGTCTTAATTCTGAAACATTTGCTTGGGGTAAGGAAGGAAGGAGGAGGAGGAATAGTGATCCTTCTGCTTGGTTTTGATCAGATACTTTTTAGCAAAGTACCTGGCGGCTGACCAAGACAATGACACAGTGCTTTCCTTTTTTACAGTTTGAAGATAAATCTGATGCAGTATTTGATATTACAGAAAAATGTAAGTATTTCTATTTATTCACTAATGTCATAGTTTCACAAAGCCTTTCTTGGACGTGTCATTGCTGCTGAACAAGAAAGACTCTCTTGCCCTCATCCCAGCCCTTCCTGCTCATTCCCTCCTGCATTGCCTTCTCCACAACTGCTACAAGTGAGGTGAATGGAAATGAATGTTTTGTCTTTCTTTGGTTAGTTTTACTCAGCTCAGCTTCTGCTTTAGAGTGGTGAGGGGAACTGAACCATTTCTATGTCAGTAATGTTTTCACAGTAATGTTGGTCTGAGAAGGCTGAGAGTATTCAAGGAACTGCCAGATTAGGATAGTCACCTTTTTCTTTTGTTATACATGAAGCTGGTCCATTTTCTGACTGTTCACGGGGATTTTTTTTCTCCCTAGGTGGTGAAATCCTGGATGCAGAGATGTCTGAGGACGCTGACCACAACTTAACACCTGCCCTCGAGAGCTTGTCTTACGGAGTACCGAATCGAGCAGGACCTGAAAATTCACTGCAGGGTGATGATCATGATTATTTTCTGAACTCTGGGGATCTTGCAGGCATACCTGTTGTTGGGAGTGACAATGAAGATGATCAGAATTTCACTCCAAAAGACTCTCTTTCTTCAGCAATTCATGATGAAGATCATCTGGAAGAGGGCAAGAGAGTTCCAGATCACGAACTGGACAGTGAAAAAGAAATTCAGGTTCAGAATGCAATCCAGAAAGATCTCCCTTCCCCCTTTGAGCAGGGCCCTGTATTTAAATCACTTCGAAAAGATTTTAGCATAACACGAGATAATGGCAAAGAGACTTTTTCAGCAAAGGACAAGAAGAGAGAAGGACATTTTCAAGATCATGAAAAACGGTTGGAAAAAATCCCTAAAGATATGGATTCTAGATTGAAAAGCAGTTTTCTTGACAAAGCAGGTAACTGTTGACATCATAGACCTGGCTGCCCAGCAAAGAGGAAGAAAGAACTAGAGAGAAATCAGCAATAGGGCTAAATATTAAAAACATCACCTTGTTGAAGAGAACAGGCAGAGCTGTGTGTAGGGGAGCATTTTATGAAGAACCCTGAAATCCAATGAACTCTGTGTTAGGAGGAGGATTTGCAAAGGTCTTGACAGTGGCAGGGAGGTCTCATCCTTTACAGCTTGTTACAGAGCCTCAACATATCCTTTGTTGTTGTGGTTTCCTAAACCAAGCTGGGTGACAATTCAAGCTTCCTTTTGGTTTTTCTCACTTTTTTTTTCTAGACCGTGGAACTTCTTAAAAGAAAAAGTGATGAAGTTTAGGTTAAGTTGATGGCCAGTAAAGATTTTTTGAGTGAAGCACCAATTCTTCACTAATGCCTAGGTATTTAAAGCAGTGTGAATTTGATAGCATCAGGGAAAGGCTTGCTAGAAAGGAGTCTGCAGGAACTAAGCCAGAACATAGTTTGAAATCTGCTTTTCCTGGGAAACTGCTCCCCTTCTTCCTCAAATACTTGTGTCTTGGACTTCATCCAGCCAACATGGAAAGAACCAAAGATGCCTAAAATCCCTTTCTCATTTGACAGCCACCATAATCTTGCTGCCCACACACTTATTTTTGACTTCCCAAGCTCTGAAAAGTTACTACAGAACAGTGAATAAAGGAGTTAAGAATAACCAAGCAGGAACACATGATTTAATCTTATTCAGCAGAGGGAGGATGAGCCAGCACATGAGGGACTCCTGGCTGCTTGTTCGCATTCACAGCTTACAGTTCTGAGGTTTAAACTTTATATGTTCAGCAACAGCATCTTAAAACCAGTGCTTCCAGGTGGCACCCTTGATAGAGAAGCAATAAAGATTTTTTTTTTTTTTTATATATATAAAGAAAAGTTACAGACGTATCTCTACTTTTACCTTTAGTTAGAAGTCAAGGGAAGAATGTTTCTGTATGTAAAATGTCTTTCAGAAAGTTGCAAATGCCTAGAGTTAAAAGATCAGGTAAAGCAGTCAGTAGTTGAAACCAGAACGATAAATGGTCGTGGTAGCGTCCTGTATCTAGGCAAATCCAAAGATTTTAAAATATGTATTCTAAAAAAGCAGAAGATACTATTTTCTAAGAAGAAGGGAAAAGGCGAAAGATCAGAACAGCAAAGAAAAAGCTGGAAGACGTTGCTATGAAAAGTATTTTCTGTTTTAAATGTCAAAACAGGAGAGTTCAGAACCTGCTGGGGTGTGGAAAATTCTAAATGAGCAATTTGCATCGGAACTTTACAATGATTTTGCTGGAACGGGAAAATAATGATCCAATAGAATAATTAAAAAAAGAGTCAATTCTGTTTAGGGATTACCACCTTACCTACAGGGAGGAGAAAGGGAGTAGTTTAATAGTGGTGAGGTGCTGTCAGACACTGGGGTTGGGGAGCAGGATGAGACTCTGATAGTTTTAAAGGAAATGCATTGGAACCTGTATTCATTTCTATTTAATGTATATGTTTTCCTCAGTTCATAATCAAGTAGAAGAAACATTACGGACGCAGTTAGCGCCACAAACTCCAGAAACTAACTTCAGGGTAAGCTATAGATCTTTCAACCACTTTTGCAAGTGCAGCAATATGCTGGAATAATTCAAAATACGTATTTTTGTATTTGAGTGTAAATTTGAGTGTTAAGGAAACTGTTCTTCTGACTCGTAGACATCTTTGCTACTTAAACAGTACATGTGATTTTTGTAAAATTTTCCTGACCCTCTCTTTGGATTGAGGATTCTTTTGGTAGCCACTTTCCTGTTCAGCATGGTTGGAGTGACCGGTGAGCCGAACCTACAGCTGGATGCATCCACCTGACCTGCTGTCTTTTTTCCACATGAGCCAGGGAACAGCTGTATCCACAGGAGACACTCACAAACAACCAACTTACAGAACTGGGTGTCTTCTGCTTTGGCCAGAGGAGTGGAAAGCATTGGGGGTGGGATGAGAGAGGGGGCTGCAGGGAGGTTGAGGCAGCAGCTGCTGCCCAGCGTTTCTCCCACCTTGGCAGGACCCAAATCTCTTGGTCTGCAACACAAACTCCCCTTGGCAGCAGCCCAACTCCTCATGGCAGATGCAGGAGGGTGAATTCTTTTTCATATTATTGTTTCAGGAGTCTAGCTACCTATTTTCTAGTAAGGAATCTATTGGACAAGAGCTGGGGAATTCCTTTGCACCAAATATTAGAATTAAGAAGGAGCCTTTGGATGACGAATATGCTAAAGCTATGGCCCCACAGCAGGGACTATTAGACAAAATTAAAGATGAACCTGGTAATTCTGAGGTAAGTTTCCCATTGCATTTCTCATTTTGGTCTGACAGCTGACCGCTTAAGCTGAACATAAATTCAGCAATTTATTTGGTTTGTTGACCGAAATTTATCTTGAAGAGCACAGTGTAGTAGAAGGATTTTTCCCTCCTACACTACTATGAAACCCACCCCCCCTTCAACTTTTTGATGTCTTGTTACTTTGTCTCTGAAAATGTTTTTCTTTTCAGTTAGAAACAAAGCCAAGTGTTCTAAAACTTCTGTAACTAAATCCGTAGGCGGCGTAGGCACTTTATCTAACTAGGAAATAAACTGTAAATCACATTTTGTTAAATAACTTATGAGTAGTCACAATTAGAGATATGAATTAAAGCAGCTATTGCTGCTACTCCCTTCTTAAAAGTTGCCTTTGCAAGCACAGTAGTTTGTTCTTGTTTTAAATTAACACTTAAAGGTGTTAGCAAAATATTTAAGTACTTACATATCAGTGAGGTCAATTTAAATATGTGTTTAAGTGACTTTCTCATTCAAGACTGACACTTTTTGTGATGATACATGTAAAACTCAGTAACTGCAACCTGGAGAAGGTCTGACCTATGGATTGAGCAGTGCTGGGACCAGGATTGCTGAGCTCCAGCCAATCTCTGTGCCACTGGTTTGCTGTGTGTCACCAGGGAAATGAGCTGTGCTGCAATTCCTGTCTCCTCACTGCTCATATCTGGGTTACATGTCACACTTTCTATGTTAAAGGTGTGTAAAACTTCCCAAAGTGATGCATCCCTTTGCACTGACACGGGAGTGTTGGTGTTTCTGGGCAGTGTTAGTTTTTAGCATCAGTCTTTGTCCTTCTGCTGAATCTCCTCTGCTCTCTCTGGGCCTGTCTTCCCAGCACTTTTTCTTCTTTTCCCGTAATGCTCTCCATTTAATAAGTAAAATATTTGCAACTTCAGATTTTACTGTCCTTCTGGTTTGTTCAGTCTCCTTGGGATTGTTTGGGTTTATTTTTCCTTGAACCTATAGAATGTCAAACCACGTGTAGATTAGTTAAATCTGTCTCTTCTTTTGTCCTCCCAAGATGGCATCTGCTGTGTGGATTTGTGTGGAATGCAAGGCGAGATGTCTGTGGTTATCAAAGATCATATTAATAAGTAAAAATGAAGACTTGAAGAATTTAAATGTCAAATATCGTATGGTTCAAAATATTCCTTCCTGGAGTAAAATCCTGTGATTATCAACTCTGCCTGATACTGGAAAAGTAGGAGAACTGAGTTCATTTTGTTTTGCTTTAGATTGGAATTACTATGGGGGGGGATTTTAGGGATTTTTTAAAATATATTTCCTGAAAGATAATAGCATTTCTTGCTGTAACCAATAGTTGGAGCTGAAGGTTTTTGGCTTTCAGCACTATTATGCTGCTGTGAAACTGCTTGATCATGCACAGTTGATGTCAGGATTTGCCTCCATTTCTTTTCCTCCTCTTGACTAAGGATAGAATTGCTGTTAAAGTGCTTACAAAACTGTATGTCTGCAAATGATTCATTTTAAAATAATAATAATAATAATAATAAAAATGGTGCTTAAGAATCTCATCACAGCTTGCCCATGCCCAGCTTAGAGCTTCTCTACCTGAGATTTGATTGTTTCAGTCTGGTGGTTCACATGATTAAGGAATACCACTGCCTGTCTCCTGGGAACCATGCTGAGAAGTAGTTTGGTTGTCTAGTATAGAAACTTCCAATTTTCCCACAGGACTGAGAGGAGTGCTCAGTTTGAGCACGTGCTTAGTGGAGGTTGTCATGGGATTTTGGGAGCTGTGGGAGCATCTCACTGCCACAGGGAAGGGACAGCTGCCTTTTGCTTAGTGATTCTGAATTGGTTTCCCTGGCAGCCAGGCAGCAACTGTGAATTTAGCTCAGTCATAACATGACATCATGCCTCACTACTCCCAAACGACTGTAAGTAGGCTAAATCTTATCATCTCTGTAGTTCCAACAGATTATGCTGTTCAGCCTGTTAAGATTTACATGTGGAGTGTTCCAAGCTGCTTTCTGGCTCAGATTTCTAGGGAGAGCAGGGGCAGGAAGCGTGGTGTCAGTGTGAATAGCTGCTGGGGACTAAGCCAGTCATTTATAGCATATCAGCTATTCCACCAGCAGCTGTCCAGGGATTTTCTCATCCTGTACCAAATGTCTGGTGATTCCCTTCATGCTGGAGCTGTGATGGTCTGGCCCTGGTGGTGCCAGCTTAGTCTGTTGCAGAGCTTCACCTTAGGCTGCTCCGAGGTCCTAACTCCTGGTTAATACAGAATGCTCCCCAACGAGGTCCCAGCTCTATTTCATTGCTATCCTCCTTTATGTGAAGATCAAACTTCTTTCCCAGAACAGGGGCAAGGGCTGCAAAAGCACTTCCAGCTGGAAAGCTGGAATGAAAAGCAGAGATTTCCTTAAGCTTTGTCTGAATTCTGAGGTGTCTTGGAGTGCAGCTGGAGAGGGGGATGCACCAGGCAGCCCCCACCTGTCCATTTGTGCTCTCTCAGGTGTGGTTTTGCTGTGGAGGCTCTGAGCAGGAGCTGTGTGTGGTGCTCACTTGTCACCCAGCCTTCGGAGCAGGCTTAGGACACCCACTGTTCCCTAAGGCTCAATGCAGTGTTGTGAAAGAATGGAATCATGTAACCTGTTATTACATGTGTGTATTTGTTCTCCTTTTCCTTTCCCTTTGTTTTAGGAGTACGGCCAACAGCCAAAATCTCAGGAAGGGGAGCTGAAAATCAGTGCTGTATTTTCAGTCAGTGGCAATCCTCTTGGTAAGGAATGGGCAGACTAATTTCATTTAAATCTGTAAAATGTGTCACCTTTGCAAATAGTCTTGTAGGTCACTCTGCATTTCATTCACTGTGTCTGATCCCAGTAGGAATGAAGAACTAGTTTGGTTTAGAGAGAATGAAATTGAGATTATAAAACAATTGTATTTTTGAGGCATAGGAAAATTGAACGTGAAATGCATAGGAGAACTGAATGTGTTAAATAGTCTTAAGCTGAAAGAGGGCAGATTTAGATTAGGTCTCAGAAAACAATTGTTCCCTGTGAGGATGGTGGGGCCCTGGCACAGGTTGCCCAGAGTAGCTGTGGCTGCCCCATCCCTGGAAGTGTCCAAGGCCAGCTTGGACTGGGGCTTGGAGCAACCTGGGGTAGTGGAAGGTGTCCCTGCTCATGGCAGGGGGTGGAATGGGATGATCTTTAAAGTCCCTTCCCACCAAAACCATTCTATGATTCCATGAAAGGGATGTTAAAAATGCATTCTTCCTCTTCGGAGTATTTTTAAGAATCTGCTCTGCAGAAAACCAGCACAAGGCATGTATTTGTGGAGAATTCATCTGCTATTTGATTCTCTTCTAGACCCTGATAAACCCAAATAAAGCCATGAGCCTTGTGCTTGCCCCTGCACTCAGTGAGCTCTGTGTAATAGATCTGTAACACTTACTCTGTGTTTTCTCTGTGTGTTTTTTTTTTTTTAGTTCCACAGCTGTCATCAGGTTTCCAGCCTGCTGTGGCATCCTCTGGCATGAGTAAAATGCTACCCTCAGTTCCAAGCACAGCTGTTCGGGTTTCCTGTTCTGGCTGTAAAAAAACCCTGCAGAAGGGGCAAACTGCCTACCAGAGGAAAGGCTCAACCCAGCTCTTCTGCTCCACACTGTGCCTCACTGGATACACCATTCCAGCTTCTCGCCCACCAGCTTCTACCAAGAAAACCTGCTCAAGCTGCTCAAAGTAGGACAGTGCTTTCATTTGTTCTACTAATAATTGATATTCAAGTAGATAATGAAAGGTTTTCGTTCTGTTCTTGTGCCCCTCGCTGTGTCAGTAGGGCTGCTCCTCTTATGCTTCCCTTCAAAAATTGGTGGCTGATGCTGTTCCTTGTTAATTGGTCTGTCTGCTTGCAGTTCCATTTCCTTAATTGGGTTTTACATACACATAGATTTAAAAGCCTCTGTGGTGCAGAATGCGTCTTCTCTTTTTTTGATTTAAATGAGACAAATCTGAAAAACTGTGTTTCAAAAGGTCTTGCGTCTTCCTGCCATTTCAAAATGTCATTGCACAACCAAAACGACTTACAAGAGCACGTTTTCAAAAAGTATTTTATGCATTATTTCTTCTAGAGAAAAATAAATTTGTGAATCCCTAAAATGAAGTAAAAAATGGGTGAGTTAATGAATACAAGGCAGAATATTTCCTTAGATTCTAAAAAAAAATTAACTTTTCATTTGGGCTCCATTGTGTGATCTTAGATTTCTGTAAGTCTTAGATTTTCAAACTACATCACTACTGCTTTCATAACACGTAGAGACATTAAATTTATTAAGAATTGAGTTCTTTAGGTAATGGGAATTTCAGCACCCAAATCAGTTGCTTTCTACTTAGGCCTAGAGTGGAAAGGTGAGGTTGGGCTTTTTTGAGCCTATTTGGACAAAATAATTTAGAAAATACCTACATTTTCCACAGTCCTGCTGGATACATGGTCAAAAATCTTCAGCTCTGAAAACATTTTAATTGTTATTATTTTTTTGTTCATTTGTATTATATTCAAATTAGCAAAAGGAGACCTTTGTAACTGGCTCTGTAAGATGTCATTGCTGTACATTCACTCCAGGCAAATAATTTCCAGGCTGATGGTGCTGCAGTCTGTTTATAGAAAATTATACATATGTATTATTTTTAGTTATGAAAGTTACTGTGCCAAAGGAATGCTGCTTTGCTCATCATTTCTTCAACAACAAATTTATTACTTCAAGTTTTACAAGGGCAACTGAACTTAAACTTGAGGCTTCAATTAATTATTCTTTTCACTTGCTGCCTCAGTATGAAAAGGCCTTTTAACAAAGTTAGAAGTCTTGACTGTAATTTATATTTATTTAGTTGAAAAATGGGTTATCTCTAACAGGACAGGTGAGAAGGAGACATCCTTCCAAGCAAGGAGGTTATATAAGTATTTTCTCTTAGCTTTCTGAATTCAGGGCTTCAAAACTTTTCTGTGATGGACTGTTTCGAAAGAAGAAATAAGGAGAAAGTTCAGTGTATTAAATCCAGCAACAAATGAACAAAATTCTGGATGGGAGATAAGTTTAAATACTCATCAGACCATGGTGAACTGAACTAATGGTGATTAGAAATTGTGGCCTTTCATTTTTCACTTTTTTCCCTACCCCCTTATTTGCTAAAAGGAATTATTCAACATATCCTGCTTTCTAAATTTTTCATTCATAAAAACTGTGCAAAACAGTTACTTTCTCTAAGGTCCTTTAAAAAAGATTTAATATCAAAGGTTTTTCTTTTTATAGGCCACTCCTAAGTCCAGGTACAAAATGTTTCACAAAATACCTACTTAAGAATTGTACTTCTTACTTGTTTTCCTAATAGGAAAGTGAAAATTAAGTCAGATACCTAGCAAAAAATAAAAGTTTAAATCGAATGGATCCACCCTCTCCTGGAGAATTTTTAGTCTCCAGAATAAGCAAGAACAGCAAGTTGACATGAAACCAACATTAATCCTTTACCTCTGTGTTTGTTTTTGTTTTATCGTAGAGAAATTCTAAATCCAAAGGATGTAATCACTGCCCAGTTTGACAGCACAGACTCCAGCAAGGATTTCTGCAGCCAGTCTTGTCTGTCCACATATGAACTGAAAAGGAAACCCATTGTCACTATCCACACCAACAGCATTTCCAGCAAGTGCAGCATGTGCCAGAAGAACGCAGTGGTAATTCAATTTCCTCATGTGAATTTCTTCAGCTCGACACAACTTGCTGGCTCAGAGATGAACACACGTATTCTTTCTGTCCTTGCTGTATTTCTTCTGGTTTTTTTTCCAGATCAGGCACGAGGTGAATTACCAGAACGTGGTGCACAAGCTCTGCAGTGACGCCTGTTTCTCCCAGTTCCGCTCGGCCAACAACCTGACCATGAACTGCTGTGAATATTGTGGAGGATACTGCTACAGTGGCTCTGGCCAGTGTCACATCCTGCAGATAGAGGGGCAGTCCAAAAAGTTCTGTAGTTCCATATGTGTGACAGGTTACAAGCAGGTACATGTGATGGGACAAGGGGAAGTGGATTCCCACTGCTGGAGGGCAGGATTAGATGGGATAATGGGAAGAAATTCTTCCTTATGAGGGTGAGGAGGCCCTGGCACAGGGTGTCCAGAGAAGCTGTGGCTGCCCCATCCCTGGAAGTGCCCAAAGCCAGGTTGGACAGGGCTTGGAGCAGCCTGGGATAGTGGAAGGTGTCCCTGCCCATGGCAGGGGGTGGAACAGGGTGGGCTTTAAGGTCCTTTACAACCTAAACCAATCTGGGATTCTGTGGTTCTGTATTTGGACAAAATACTGAAAATAGAATCCATCAAATTTTTTATTAGATTTTAGATCTTTTAAGAAGCACCCAATTTACTGGTTGATTATTTCAGTTACTGTACTGGTCTAAAGTAACTGCTTTTGTCATTTCAAGAATAACAGAATCATTAAGGTTGGAAAATCTCTCCAAGATCATCGAGTCCAACCTTCAACCAAATACCCCAATGCCCACTAAACCATATCACAAAGTGCCACAGGTCAAAGTGGGCTTTGAACACTTCCAGTGGTGATAATTTGCTGCTTAATCTTTGCCCAAACATGTTGCTCTGGTTTTTTCTCACCACTGGACCAGCTATCAGAGAATTCCAGTGTGGGAGAAGACGTAGTGAGATGTCCCTCTGACTTTTTCAGCCTTGAGATGCTCCTTAAAGAGTATTCTCTATGAAGTTGTAGCCTTTGAATTAAGTGGAGAGGAAAAGTAATAATTAGTTGATAATTATGATTTTAACTTTTGAACTTTTCATATTTATTTTTGATTATTGAAGACCTGCGCATTTAAGAGAACTTTAATTTATTATAATAGCTCATTTATGGTTTAATTATTTATTCAAATGCAATTAATTTAGGAAAAATTGCCCTCTGATAAAAGAATGGAACTTCATTTTGTGACTTGACTCTATTGTCCCATTATCCAGGCCACTTAGATCAAAAAAGGCCTAATGAATATAACAAAAAAAAAAAAAAAAAGCTAAACATATTTCATCCAGAAAATTACCTTCAGAATTAGTTGTCCTCTGAAACAAATCTGAAAATAAAATTAAATAAACTGGAAACATTTTCATGCTGCTTTTACATCACACATCGAAACCCCGTATATGATAGTTCTGTTGAAAATACAGTATGTTCAAAGCTTTTAAGGCTAAGTCAAATCTATTTTTAAACAGCATTCAGTTCAATTGTCAGGTACATTCTGATAGTTTCTGGAGGTTTGTGGGTGTTTTTAAATCCCTAAAAGCTTATACTCTCTTCTGTCCTGTGAAGAACTAGAATAGCTAGTGATAGAGCAAAGTGCATTTTTAAGGTTGTTGTACTAAAATAATCTGGTGCACTAATTCTCAGTCTTCTCCAAGCTTAAAGACCTTAAAAAAACATTAAGCACAGAAAATATGTCTGTGAAATTCAGGCTTTTCCCTGTGTCTCTCTTCAAAAGGAGTTTGTAGACCACTGAAAACTGTGATTATTACTAGCAGATAGATCTCTTTCCCATTTTGCTATCAAACATCATCAGGAGACCTGCTTCTCCCTGTTCAATGTTTCCTCATCTCTTCAGTAGGAAAACTGTTTACCTACACAGCTGATGCATTAAAAACCATATGGAAAATGTCAATCCTCAGCAAGATGTTGGAAATTGTCTCATATGAGGTGCTGATCTGTGCTGGTACAACAGTGTAGGAGTGTTTGCAGTGCCCAGACAGCCTGATACTGGTTAAAGTGGCCTGGGAAGGTGCTCAAAGCAGAGCTCAAATCAGTGAATCTGCACCATAAATAACACAGATGTAAAACAAGTGCTGTTTCAAGCACACTGGCACATTTTATAAATATTTTATATATTAGCGACAATTTCCAGGTTAAGAAAAAATGCCACGTTTCCAATGAACAACCAGGTTCCATGTTTCCACAGAAGTCAGCTAAAATCACACCCTGCACACTGTGTAAATCTCTGAGATCTTCAGCTGAGATGGTGGAGAGCACAAATAACTTGGGGAAGACGGAACTGTTTTGTTCTGTTAACTGTTTGTCAGCATACAGAGTAAAAATGGTCACTTCTGCAGGTAAGCTTATCCTTTTACTTCTATAGAAACTTAATTTCATGTGGCTCATATCCCAACTTTATTTGTCTTGAAAGTTAAAGCTGACATTTCTTTTTTTTGGGAGGGAGGGAAGTGGCTTTTTTTTTAAAGGGAAGGGCTGAGATGGAAACGAAAGGGCATTCTATTGTAGATAAACATAGCAGTGAGAGTACAGCTATTTCAGTTTTGGTTTTAGGAAGCTTCCACATGATAACCAATCCTAAATCAATTTTTTTGCTCTTGCAAGTGCACCTGGTGGGTTTCCCAGCTAGGCAAACCTCTTGTGTGGATGTGTGCCTTACCACTGCTGGGACTCTTCTGCCCCTTGTTCCCTGGGGTGATCAGCTTTATTACCTCTGCCCAATGTTGCATGGAGCTAGGCAAACATTTTCTGCTATTTTTCATGTGGAAATAGAAAAATGCTTACTGACATCCTAGGGATACTGGGAGATTAATTAAATTTCTGGCAAGCAACAGGCACAGCAGCTGCAGTGTCTGCTGAATCTGTGGAAACATCGTCTCGGGCTTCTGTCTGTGCCTTGGCTCGTCATTCAGACTCTGTTTTTGTATGCAAGGTGCAAAATTAGCTGCAATACAACTTGATGTTGCATAAATCACTTTTTCTTCTCTGTTTCACCCTCAGGTGTTCAAGTTCAGTGCAACAGCTGTAAAACCTCAGCAAACCCTCAGTATCACTTGGCTATGTCAGATGGGAGCATACGCAATTTTTGCAGCTACAGTTGTGTAGTAGCTTTTCAGGTGTGACATCTAGGATTTCTTCTTAGCTGAATTAACAGAATGCTAAATTGATGGTGGAAATACCCAGGTGCAGGATGTAACCCTGGAAAGTAAAGCCCTGTCTGTTTGTTTTCCCACAGAATCTGTTCAACAAGCCTGCAGGACCGAATTCCTCTGTGGTACCCCTGTCTCAGGGTCAGGTCATTGTCAGCATCCCCTCGGGGACAGTGGTGTCAGCCAGTGGCACCACCTCCACTGTGTCCCCCAGCTCCACGAGCACCTCGGCTGCAGCAGGGCTCCAAAGGTTGGCTGCCCAGTGCCAGCAGGTCACCTTTACCCGCTCTGTTGTGAAAATCAAGTGTCAGCACTGTAACAGATCGTTTGCCACCAAACCAGAACTGTTTGACTATAAGGTAATAAAGATCAGGGCGTTCAAAGCTCTTTTTTTCACAACAGAACCAGAAAAATTGTAGTTTATTTGCACTGGTCTGTCAGGACTGCTTTGTTGCTTGTAAAGATCTGTTATGGAGGGTTTTGAAACTGATTTGGTTTAACCAATATCAAATTAATACTGATATTAGCTCTGTAGTCTTAAAACCAGAAAAAAAAAGAACGCAAAAAAACCCCCAAACCAAAGGATTACCTGTCTGAATAAATGCAACCCTGTCTCTTGGACCCAGGGATGTTCCTTTTAATCCAAGGACAAAGCACATTGGTGAAGGCTTTCTGCTGGAAATTTTGGTTTATTATAAAACTAAATGGGGAGACTCATTTGCCAGTGCTCTGTTGCTGATTTCTAAGGGTATAAATACTCTTCTGCGTTTCTATTAACAATTTAAATGTATTATCTTGGATGTGACTCATTCAAACACTGAAACCAAAACATTCTGGTTGTGTTGCAGGGTAAAATGTTCCAGTTCTGTGGGAAGACTTGCTGTGATGAGTATAAGAAGAAGGGCAATATGACAGCTTTGTGTGAATACTGCAGGTTTGAGAAAATTATCAAGGAGACCGTGAGAGTCTCAAGCATAGATAGAACATTCTGTAGTGAAGGTAAGAAAGGGCAAAACCCTGTTTCAGAGAAATCAAGTTACAAGTTTTGCCTTGAAATTATCAGTAATACTAAAAGAAATCTAATATTTTTAAGTTAGGAATCTGTTTTATAGGTTTAAAACATAGAATCCTATTCACACTTTACATTTCAATGGTATGTTTCAATGAATTATTACAGACATCACTAAATACAGGAATTAGGAGTGCTGAGGGATTGTCATATTGGTACTAAAGAATGTCTTTGCTGTTTTGTTTTAGTTTGTAAACTGCTCTATAAACATGACTTGGCTAAGCGCTGGGGAACCCACTGTAAAATGTGCAGTTACTGTTTACAGACTTCCCCCAAACTGGTCCAGAATCATTTTGGGGGGAGAACGGAGGAATTTTGCTCAGAGGAATGCATGTCCAAATTCACAGTTTTATTTTACCAGGTAAGCAATATTCTCACACCCTCTACGTTTTCATACACGTACCCCTAGTTTCCAACTTGTACACAGTTTCCAACTGTGCTCAATTTCTCCCTCACTCTCTTTTCCTAGATGGCAAAGTGTGATAGTTGTAAGAGACAAGGTAAACTCAGCGAGTCCATCAAATGGCAAGGGGAGATGAAGCATTTTTGCAATCTGCTTTGTATTCTGTTGTTCTGTAAACAGCAAGGTGTTTCTGACCCTTCACTCCCAAACAACACAGGTAAGGCAGGCTGGAGATGGTATTGCTTTTTGATGTCTGGGGTAGTGAGATGGATGTTTATCTGCAAACTCACTTCAGTGAACTCTTAAAGATCTGTCTTCTCCTGGGGAGTTGTCTGTTGCTGTTGAGTGGGCTCTGGTTTAGATCACTCTCACTTGAGACTTGTTTCAAACTTCTGTAGGTATGAAATGCAATTGCTTCATGTAGCAAACAAATTCTAAAGAATCTGAACTTGCTTTCAGTCACTTTCATGAAACAAAGACCTGTTTCATTGGGGTAAAACGTACTGATATCTAGTGCAGACATGTTAAATGTCTAGTTTGTCTTTACAACACCTATAAGGTACGGTAGAATGTTAATGTTTTTTTAACAATCAAGTGGTGAAATTAGTAGACTTAATGGTTTTAAATACAAGCTCCTATAGATGCACCTAAACTAGACCCTTCTGTGCAGTCTGTAGGCATATGAAGAGTTCCCATTTCTGTGTCATTAAGTGTTGGTTCTTGGAAAGTATCAATCCCAAGGTTAACAAGTTCTGAAGCTGTTTCCTTGAGCGGGTGGAATGGGAATGAGGGTAGAATGAAGCCCACTGGAACAGGGACTGTGAGTTTCTGTGGGGAGTAAGACACAAAGGGATGAAAGGCCCACAGAGACAGTGAGAGAAAGAGAAACAAAAGGCAGGAATATCACGGATCCTAAAGAGGGGCATAATTTCCTACTGAGTGATGGTGGCTGCAAGAGTGAGGTACCCAAACCCAATGAAATACTTCCTGGAAGGTTTTAATGTGCACCAGGCCATGTTCAGCTCAGTGCAGATTGTTTCAATTTGGCACACATCTGCTGCTTACATTGGTGGGAGCTCTTTTCCCTTCTTGCTTGGTTTGCTTGTGGAACCAGCTCCTGTTTAAACTGAAATTCTGCACCTTGACACCTACATCCCCTTCTCACACAGCAGCCTCTTTCATCTGGAGACAGATCTGAAGGGTGGGGTTTGTTTCAGAAATGCTTTTTTTCTCAATTATCTTACTGCTTATTCTCATTTTCTTCTGTCCACTGTGTCCAGCAAACCTTTCCATGGCACCAGCCTCCTCCTCAGGCCCTCCTTCTTTAAGAAAGGACTCAACCCCTGTCATAGCAAACGTGGTGTCCCTTGCAAGCACCCCAGCTGCCCAGCCTACTGTTAACTCCAACAATGTTTTACAGGGTAAGGCAGCTGAATACGATGCCTTTACTTTTACATCTCTATTCCTGAACATTTATATTTGCTCAGGGATTTTATTTTTTACTGAGAGCAGCGGCCACTTCTTCATTATGCTTCACATTAGTGCAGATGACTGCATTTGTCCTTCCTTTATCTAGGTATAAATAATGAATTAAATTTATGTACATACATCAGGGAATGCGTTTTAATTGGAATTCTTTTTCTTGACCTTGGCAGAATATGGATTATGGTTCTTGATGATAAGTAGACATGTTATTGTATGGTTTTTTTCCTTCACAGGTGCAGTTCCTACTGTGACAGCAAAAACAATAGGAGATGTAAGTTTTACAATAGACTTTTCTTAGTTTTGCCTAGATTGTATCAATAACAAATTAGGTATCCAAAAATTTGGCACCATCATTTTATAACTAATTTTTGATTGGAACTTAAAATTCATCCAGCTTGCAGAAGCTTTTTAAAAAATGGATAGAACTTATGTGATACAGAAGTCTTGTATCCACTGACAGACTGGATGTTTTAAGACAAAACTCATCAGATTGTAGCTCTTGAGGTGCCTGTGATTCCCAAGTAATTCACGTGTGGCTTCTGCACTCGAGGCTGCATTTTGTGCCCAGAAGTGGGATAGGATGGCAAAAGGACCAGCCTGGCTGCTGGGACTGACAGCACCAAGCTCCTGCAGCTTCATTTTCCTTCCCCACTCCCTGGCAGTGTGGTAACAGAGCTGTGGGGAATCACTGCCACCACTTAACCTGGGGATAACTCTGAGAGTTCCTATTCTTGAGCTCTTTGAGGTATGTGGTGTAACATCTTGCAACTTCCAAAATCAAGAGATGCTTTTATGTAGTTTTAGTTTCTGGAAGACTGACAGCTTTGCTTTTAGCTGGAGTGCACTTATGGATTAGAGTATGAGTTTTCCCTCTTGAAATAGATCCTATTATTTGAGTGCATGACTGAAAATTACAGTTAGCAGGACATGGAATTAGTACAAGCATGAATAATCAGTCTGTGTGTATCAGGAAATGATACTGCTGCTGCCAGCATTGCTGTTCATTTTTTACATTTATTTGTTTTCAGTGGTTTCACATTAGTTTACTCAGTTTTATTGGTGTCTGTATCAACCAGACTTCTAGTCATCGAAAGTATCTTTACATAATTCCTCTTTATATCTCTGCCATCAGTAATTTTCCAAGGTCAAAAGTTTATAGCAGTTATTTGACTACAGAAACTAAATATTCTTGCAGATTTGTTCACTGCACTGTTAACAAAATTAGCTTTATTAGCAAAATTAGCTTTAAACAACTTTATTGCTGGATCAGAGTAAATTGAGATGGAGACCAGAAAGCACCAAATAAGCAAGCTTATTTTGCAGTAGTTTTTCAATAATCATTTTTATCAGCAAATACAGTTATAAATTGTTGAGCTTCCCCTAGAAGAGAACAAACTCTAGTCTTATGTTGTCCTTCAAACCAATACTGACTCGACCCTCGTTTGTGTTTTCCAAACAGGCAAGTACCCAGACAGATGCCCTAAAGCTCCCATCATCAAAACCACCCAGGCTTCTGAAAAACAAAGCTTTATTGTGTAAGCCAATCACCCAGACTAAGGCCACCTCATGCAAACCTCACACACAAAACAAAGAATGCCAGACAGGTGGGTGTCTGATCTGCTCTTGTTGGAATTGTCTGTACTGCAGTGGAGAGAGTAATACATGATTTATGTAACAGAGTATTTTGGAATGTGTTATAAACCCTTTGCTGCTTTTCAGGTTGTTGTATTTTCAAACAATTTTTTGGTTTTTTCTGTTTTTGGTGTAACAGAAGGAGAAGCACCTGCTCAACCCCAGATCATTGTGGTACCTATTCCTGTACCAGTGTTTGTGCCAGTGCCCCTCCACCTCTACACCCAGTACACACCAGTTCCCCTGGGAATGCCAGTACCTGTAAGTTATGCTGCAGTTCACTACAGAAGGCAATGGTTTACAGGCTTGTTTTGTGTCCAGCACTGTGTCACTGGGTGTTGTGTCTGCTCATGCAAGTGGTATTTGGAGTCCTGGAAGCCATTTTCCTCCTTATAACATCATATTTGGTTTAACATTCTCACACAAAACTGCTAAATTTTAAGGAGAGTACAGAGCTGTCCAGTATGGAGGTATTTTTAAACTACATTTTAGTAGTCCTGAAATATACATAATGTTAAATGGAAAGGACCTCCCTTGTTTATTTGCTGTTTCCCTTCATGCTTAAGTATGTTCTGATATTTTTCACGTGTTCCATAGGTACCAGTTCCCATGCTCATCCCAACTACCCCAGATAATGCTGATAAGATCATTGAAAATATTCAGGAAAACAAGGAAAAGATGTCCATTAATCCATTTGAAGCTGATCTCCTTCAGAT
Source organism: Certhia americana (assembly GCA_018697195.1). Taxonomy (NCBI): domain Eukaryota; kingdom Metazoa; phylum Chordata; class Aves; order Passeriformes; family Certhiidae; genus Certhia; species Certhia americana. The sequence continues at coordinate 3,247,535 of JAGMWU010000028.1, forward strand.
GGCAGAAATGATTGCAGAAGATGCAGAGAGAGAAAAAACACACTCTCATGGTGGTAGGTGGTGGCTTTTAAAAGGGTATGAAGTGAGGTGAAGGTCATTCCACCACAGAAATTTCCCTTTCCCTGATTCTAGATGCTGATTTGAGTTGTGGTGACAGGAACAGGTTACCAGAAGTAGAAACCTCCAGATCAGTACATCATATGTTAGAAGGAGGAGTCAAATTCAAGAAGACAGAGCAGTTGCCTTAAAAGAAAATTTTCCTATCAGGCTTTTTATGGAGGATTTTTGAAGGGTGATGAAATGTAATGAAAGTGAAACAAGCTGGAAAGAGATAAACAAAATATTCTATGGTCTACAGATGACTCAAATAACAAACAGGGAGGGGTGGAAGCCTTTAGAAAAGCAAACCTATGTTAATTCTGCATTTCAGTTTCCCCTGTAATAGCATGACCAAGGTAGAAAGCTGTTAGAACTCCAGTGGAGGAGAAGGCACAGCATGTGTGTTCATGTAATGATCTAATACATAGGTTTCTGCTGTTCAAAGTATTTTATATTAGTTGTGCAAGCTGTCAGTCACGTGTAGATACAGATTTCCTTCTTTTTCTAAAGGATCTCAAACATCTGAGCACGAGCTCTTCCTGGACCCCAAGATATTTGAGAAAGGTCAGTCAGATTTTTTTATTTTGCAAATGGATTTTAGTCCTGCTTCATCTTTTCTTGCAAACTCCAGGTTCTGCCTTTCCTGTAGCACATGGTCCCTGTGATCCCTCTCGTTGCAGACCAGGGCAGCACATACAGTGGAGATCTGGAATCAGAAGCAGTGTCCACTCCACACAGCTGGGAGGAGGAGCTGAATCACTACGCCTTACGATCTAATGCCCTGCCAGAACCTGATCCAGAACTCAAGCAGTTCTCCAAAGGTGATGTGGAACAGGACCTGGAGGCAGATTTCCCATCAGGTTGGTGTCATGTGAAAAAGAACTCATTGTTTTATAAAAGCACACAAAATTTTCTGCATGAGCATTGTCCCATTGTCTCCTTGTGTGTTTTCATGTAGTGACAGTGGATGTTTAAAGCTGCAATAGTTGACCAGCTCTATGAAAAATTACTGGTTTTAGAATATTACTGCTGTCTTTAAAGACAGCGCTCTGCAGAATCCCTGACAGGAGTAGCAGGAAGTTCTTACTTGCCTCCTTTGAATTCACCTCTTCTGTATTCCTGGGTATAATCCCTGTGAGAGGATCATATCTGCCTGAATAAATACTCCCACTGTTTTGGGGGCTTTTTTGTCCTGTTAAGAATTTACTATCTTTATAGAACCAGTGCACAGATTGCTTAATTAGTCAAATGTCAGGATTATTTCAATATACAGGTGTGATTGTCAGCTGTGAGGTGTCCCATAGTATCTCAGTGACAGTGACACTTCTACCTGGGCTGCTAAATCATGTGATTAAACTCTTCATGGTGTTGATTTGACTTCAGACTCATTTGACCCTCTCAGTAAAGGACCGGGTTTGCATTCACGTTCACGGGCAAGACGGAGACACAGGGATGGCTTCCCACAGCCAAAGAGACGGGTAAGGAAGTACTTCTGGAACACAAATCCCTTACATTTTGAAATAACAACATTATGTGCCTTAATCTAACCCTCCATGGATGAGGAGCTGATTAAGTGCTGCTTTGTTTGGATGTCTTTGCTTGCCTGTAGGGACGGAAGAAGTCTGTAGTTGCTGTGGAGCCCCGGAGTCTGATGCAGGGTTCCTACCCTGGCTGCTCTGTTTCTGGGATGACCCTGAAGTACATGTATGGGGTAAACGCCTGGAAAAACTGGGTCCAGTGGAAAAATGCACAGGAGGAGCAAGGGGACCTGAAGTTTTCAGGTAAATTTCTCTCTCAGTGGAAACAGGAATACTTAGATGAAGAGCATTTGGCTTGATTCATTGTTCAAGTTAAAATTAGTATTAGATATCACAGTTTTGCAATACCCATGAGTGGAGAACAGATTTTATAGAATTCTGTCTTGCATCTTTCCATGCATTAAAAAAATCATAGCTATTACATTCTTAATTGATCTGTTTCCTTTAAAAAAAGTCTCTAAAACATTAGAAATCTCTACTTTGCCTTCCTCTGCAAGCAGTAGCTCTTAATTTGTAGCACAGATGCTTTATGCAGTGCAGCTTTTCTGAGCTATTATAGAACCATGAAATTACAGATTTATCAGGCCACAATTTGAAGTTGACAACACCAACTTGGCCCCATCCATTTTATCTGTGGCTGGCACATTCCCAGAGTATTTGTTAGTCAGCAGAACTGTTTGCTATAAAAAAATTGTGTGATCCAACATCAAAATCTTAACACCTTATTTCTAGGCTTCATAGCTGGAAAGAAATATTTCAAAAGTCTGCCCATTCTGTGCTGCAACCCTGCTTGAACTAACTTTATTCCTCCTCATGTCTCACAAGGGTGATAGATAATAATGACAATTAAATACAATTTTGTTTATTTTTCTAATGATGAATTACTGCATTTTTTTTTACAAAAGCTGAACAGGACTGGGATTTGGCAGTGTCGAAGTACCGTCTTCCCTGGTCTCAGATCTTACATCATTGCACTGAGTTTTGTGGGCAAATTTTCAGAGTCAAGCAGAGAATTTAAATTAGGAATAGAATTGAGCTCTTAGGGAATGGTGAGGAAGAGAGCAAACTATAATAAGTACTTTTGCAATCTAAAGAACTAAGCATGGCAGGACTTAGATAAGGAAGACCCCCAAAGGGAAAAAATCTAGTTAGGATGAGATCTGCTTTTTCATCTCTTACTTGGAATTTTTGTCGTGACTCCATGGGAGCAGCTGGGATTTATTTCCCAGAAGAGGAGTATTCATGTGAGTTACTATGTTTTCTTCTTGAGGCCAAGGAAGTAAATATTACAGTCATTTCCAGAAAACTCTGCCCAATCCCAGAAAGATTCCCTGCTTATTCCCAAGCAGGCACTTCTGAGGTGTGGAGCAGCCAAGCCTGGTAATTTCATTGCAGATCATTTGATCAATCAATTCCTGGTTGTTCTGCTTCCCTTTCCAAACCCCCTGCACATCCCATTGAACACTTCCTTCCTTCTTCTTTCAAGAAGTAGGATATGCTGCACTCAGCTCATGTCCAGAAATACTCAGGGCCATTCTCTGACTCTGGTGAGTCTCTCACTCCCCTAAGTCCAGCTGGAGGGGTGAAACCCATTTATCAGCCCCAGGCTGCCTCTAACTCATTGCAGCCACTGCTGTCCCACATTTTGGGTTCAGCAGACTTCCAAACATTTACATTTCTGGGCTCTGAATTCCTGCAGCCTTGGTACTCATTGTAATGTTTATACTGATTGCACATGCAGCTGGTCCGGGTTTTAGTGGCCAAATCATTCAGATCTCAGCCAACAGATAGGAAAGAGTTCCCCATTTAGTCATGCAGGGTAATTCATGTATGAGACAGGAATTTAGGAGTTCTGCCTACATGAAATAATAAAGAATGTGGAGAGATTGAATGTGCTGAATTGATTTTTCTAATCATTTCCTCGGCCCCAGTTCATCCTGTGAAGCTCAAGGAAGACATTCTCTCATGCACATTTGCTGAGCTGAGTTTTGGCTTGTGCCAGTTTATTCAAGAGGTGCGGAGACCAAATGGAGAAAAATATGACCCTGACAGCATCTTATACTTGTGCCTTGGAATTCAGCAGGTAATTCTGGTTAACTCTGGTAACTCAGGTAACTCTGCTGAGAGCATAGAGAACTTGCTCTGGTCACTTATGGGACATCCACAGTCCCACAGAACAGCTTGGGCTTTATAGAGAAGGAAAGAACGTCTCTTTTTTGTGTTTCATTGTTTGCCTTAGTCCCATAAGGGACCCATTTTTCTGGATTATCTTATGGTCACAGTGACCAAATTCTTCTTATAGATCCTTATAGAAATATGATGTGGGGGCTGAGTGTTTCTACCTAGACACAAGTACTTGGATTTGGAACTTATTTGATCATTTTTCATGTGTAGGAAATTTGCTCCTCAGAAATCCTTGTTTTAAGATGGAATGGTTTAGATCTAAAGTAATTGCACAATGCACTTCCAATATATAACTTTATGTGGAAGAGGTTGCCCAGGAAGGATTCTCAGTGACAAGACAGATACTTGTTGTGTTGGCAATATTTACAGAGAAAATACATTGGGAATAACTGCATTGTAATTAGTGAATCCTAAGAGTAATGGAGTAAGTCTTTATTACCAGCCTTGCAACAGTAGCAGTACAAACCTAGAATAATGCTAATTTGTGTTTAAAACACAATGTTCAGTACATTTCTGTGTCCTTTAGAACAGCCTGCTTGGTACGTTCTGAAACAGTCATTTTGAGATAAAGTCAAAAGCTATTTTGACACAAAACCTATTTAATTTTATATGGAATTATCTTAATTTTTTTTCCTTGCTTCCTTGCTATACTTGGACAAAATGTAGAAAGAGTTAAAATTCAAAGTGCCATTGATAAGTTCTAGGAGTATCAGATATTTTTGTGTCACAGTTTTGACTTATTTATTGATACAAACTCCTGACTTTTAGAAAACCTTTTAAACTGCTCCTTGACAAGTTTAAGGAACTTTTCTCCCTTGATGCTGCAAGTTGAGCAATTTCAGCAGCCTGTGTCTCTTGTCAGGAGGTATTAACATGTAAAGTTCTTTTCAACAGAAAAATACTCAATAACTATTCTGGTTTTTATAGGCAGACCCTTTTATGAATATTAAAGAGGAAGATAATTTTGCAGAAAACAGCTCTAGAACTTGAAATACTAACCATAGTTCTTACCTAGAGCTCTCAAACTGAAGTGGTTCCAGTCCCTGCAGAAAATTTGATTTGCTGTCTTACTGGAAATTTCACCAAAATGTTTGGCCCCATATGACACTGGGACATAAGAAAGGAAAAGAATTTGATGTGTTGTATCTTCTCTACAATGTTATATAATCATAAACTGTTTGTCTTCCTGTTGTTTTCTCTTGTAGTACCTGTTTGAGAATGGTAGAATAGATAACATTTTCACCGAGCCCTATTCCAGGTTTATGATTGAACTTACAAAACTTTTGAAAATCTGGGAGCCTACAATTCTTCCAAATGGTAGGACAATTCTTTTATGTAGCTGCATGACAAAGCTGTATTATAAATTAATATTTTCTCAGGGAGAGAATGTGATCTGAGTCTCTTACATTAGTCTCCCCTCTCTACACCATGGATTTTATGTCTGTTTCTACCACTCATGATTACACTTAAATGAATCTTTGCCTCTGATCAGTCCTTGGAAAGAAAGGATTCCCATTCTGGTACTCAACACATTCTTTTTTCTTCCATAAATTTAATTCTTTTTAATACAAGTAGCCAGAATTTACTACTGTATTGGAGATGAGGTACTGCAAAGTCTGTGTACAGTTGTACTGATATTTCCCTCTTAGTGCTGGAAATACTCTTGGTGATTTTAGAGATCACGTCGGCAAATGATTGGAATCTTGTCTCAACTCCAAATTAAGACTTCCCAAATTCTGCGGATACTTTAAATTAATTTTCAAGCCTGATTATGTGGTTTATAGAGCTGTAAACCAGCCCTGTGAGCACACAGCATCAGTGAAACTTGAGTAATATTGGCAACAACAAATTTCTTCTAAGCCCCCATATCTCCCTTTCCTAACTGATTTACAGTAATCACAATGGGCTATTTATACACAAAATGGGACATTTTAAGCTCAAATTTCACATTGTAGGAATTACACATCATTGCAGTTGGCTGTCTGTGGTTCAGTCCAGTGAAATTAGAACTTAGTGAGAATCTGCTGGTGTCTGCAGCTCCTTTTTATCCTTCTCTTCAGGTATTGGGAGATCATGCTGTTCCACAGCTTGGTTCTCCGTGCTCCCTCTTATGTTTGTGCATGCAATATTCTGGTTTTATTGGATTACAGTTGCTGATGATAGGTGTGAATTGGATTTGATGTGTGGTTCATTAACAGAGGTTAGCTGAATTGCTCTTTATGCATAAATATTTTCTTTTTTCTTTGCCCATTCTCTGTAGGTTATATGTTCTCAAGAATTGAAGAGGAACACTTGTGGGAATGTAAGCAACTGGGTGCATATTCCCCCATCGTTTTGTTGAACACCCTTCTGTTCTTCAACACCAAATACTTCCAACTAAAGAATGTCAGTGAGCACCTGAAACTGTCCTTTGCCCATGTTATGAGGCGCACCCGAACTCTGAAGTATAATACTAAGATGACATATTTACGTTTTTTCCCACCCTTTCAAAAACAAGAGGTAGAATCAGGTGAGTGCTCTCTGATCTCTGATCACTGCTTGGTGTTTGGGCAGTCACATTTGTGTGGTCTGAATTACAGAATCAGAGAATTCTTTGATTTTGTACTGTCTGCTTCTCTTTTAAAAAGGACTGGGGAGAAATGTGTTCTGCAGTAAGCAGAGCTAAGAATATGCTGTTATCCTGAATATATTTGTAGTATTTTTCACTGCTTTAAAGAGAAATTATGAATGAGCCAAGGCACCCAGGAAAAACTTTCAAAGGAGGAGTCACAGATTTGGTTGTGAATTTGTTGAATAGTCTTTCATGACATCCTCAGCTTGCATAAAGCTCTATTAATACTGCAAGAGTTAAAGGCCTTTTCTGAAGTCCTTTTCTCAGCACTTCATAATCTTGGGTTTTGCAGGTCCAGACCTTTATTGTGCCTTTTTAATTCCCATATTTGTCCTGGGACTGTGTGGAGAACAGACCAAGCAGCCCCAGTGGAGAACAACAATATGGGGCTTGCACTCAGAGGCAAAGACACACAGATTTTTGTTCTCAGTTAATTTTGGTATTTGGGAAAGGGAAATATTTGATCCTTTTGTCTTCTTCAGTTCATAGTTCCAGTGCATTACATGAATTTGTCTTTAATAAGTAAAATGATATCCTCCATATTTTCCTGCTAGCTCGTGTGGGTTTTCTAGATGAGGAATGGGCTGTGGACCTGGCAATCCTTTGCCCACCCAGCAGATCACACCAGGTGACCATGGCTGGATGGTGACACATGACAGAACCAGTTCAAGGAGTGGGTTTGGGTGATGCAGAATCATCACTGGGTGCTGGGCTGAGACACCAGGCCTTGTTTCTGAAGATGCTGCTTTTCACTGAACTTCTGTGATGCCATTTTTTTTGTATCCAGATAAGTTATCAGTAGGCAAAAGGAAACGCAGTGAAGATGAGGAGGTTACAACAGCAGTGGAAATGGCTGAAAACACAGATAATCCCCTCCGGTGTCCAGTCCGACTTTATGAATTTTACTTATCAAAGTGGTAAGTGACAGAACTTGAATTTGGATCTGTGTTTAGACTAGAACAGGCATTTGGGCAAGGAGCCCACTCAGACCTTCCATGCCTGTGCTGTGGTTCCTCTCCCAGTTCCCAATCCCTCAGTGGGAGCAGAACAAGGAATTCCAACAGCAGCACTGCTGTGAGACCCCCAAACAGATTTTTTTTGGTTTGTTGGTGTTGAGCGAAAAACAGAGTTATAGAGAGAGATGTATTCTTTAAATAAATAAATTCTTTGATATAAATGTGAGACATTTATGATGTCCATGCCCATGGCATTCTCATCTCCCTTAATTCCTGTACACCATCCTTGTTGTGAGGAGATTACAGTTAATACCCAAGGTATTATTTCACATCATTGTGAAATAGTGTAGGAGAAGTGTGAATTAGGTAAAACTCCTGATAAATTTTGCCTACTGAGACATGAGATTAACTTGTGTTTAGGAGTTAGAAAGGAGACCATAGTAAGGACAGAGACATAAATCATTTTTCTCCCCTGTTTCTATATAAACTTCAGTTAGATCCTTGAGCATGTGGAAGATGATGTTCTTCTCTCTTCAAAGAAAATACACATGCAAAATGAAACAGCATCTCATTAGTGTCAGCTGAAACTCAGATAAATCATCCTCAGAAATGTACCTACTGAGCTTACTACAAATATCCCATTACTGAGGCAGAGACAGGCATGCAGCTATCCAGGCTCTCCCTTTTCTTACCTTCCTTGTCTTCACTGACACATTATTAGAAGCTTTTAGTTGTTCTTGGGCTGGGAAAGCATTTTGATATTTCATAGCTGAGCCTCTGCAGTAGCGCAGGCAGCAGTACAAATTCCCTTTGCTGTTTTGGTGTGATTATCACAACACCAGGCAGGAGGGATCCTGGCTCTAGAGACTTTGGAACCCTACCAGAGTCTGGAAGCTACCTTGGAGTCAGTCAGGCTTTCAAGCAGATGGGTTTAGCATTGCAGCATGGCCAGGCAAGCTGGGATTTAGTTTCACTCCTTAGAACCACACCTTAGAATCATTTAGGTTCAAAAAGCCCTCTAAGCTTATCAAATTCAGCTGTTCCCCCAGCACTGCCAAGGACACTACAACCCATGTCCCCAAGAGCCACCTCCACATGGGACAGGGACTCCCACCACTGCCCTGGGCAACCCTTTCAGTGAAGAAATTTTCATCAATATCCAGTCTAAGCCTTGAGGCCATTTCCACTTGTCCACATTATGCAGCAATTCTGGAATCCCAGAACCAGTTTCACTTAGAGATTGCACATCAAATGCATTTATCACTACCATTAATAGGATTACACTGAAGAACTGCTGCTCTAAAGAAGTTACTTTTATTTTCTTTGTTTCTTTACAAGCAACTAATGATGAGTGACCAGCAGTCAAGTGAGAAACACCTTAACTGTTCCCTAGGAGGAAGGGGGAGACAGTGTTGCTATGTCAACAGGACTTTGATTTCTTTGATGACTCTCTCTTAAACTTTTGGTAAGATTGTAAATGCAGCCCGATGTTCCTAAACCTTGTTTCCTTTCCCTGGGCAGTTCTGAAAGCGTGAAGCAGAGGAGTGATGTTTTCTACCTGCAGCCTGAACGTTCCTGTGTTCCCAACAGCCCCATATGGTATTCCACATTGCCAATAGACCCAGGAACCTTGGACATCATGTTAACACGGATTCTTATGGTGAGGGAGGTACATGAAGAACTTGCCAAAGTCAAATCAGAGGACTCTGATATTGAATTATCAGATTAACTGTGGTGGGGTATTTTCCTTTGAATACACATCAGAAGCACCAAAATGTGAATACGTCCAGCCTTTGGAAAATGTGTATCAAACAAGCCAAGATAATGTCACCTACAGGCAGATTTTGTACCACAGTGGATGTACAAACTGGAACTGGAAGGAAGCTGTGTAAGCTGCAAATCCCAACGTCCTGTGGCACCGATCAATCCTCAGAACAAACCCAAGTGGAACTCACCTATTGGATTGGTGCATAAATCCTTTATCTGTTTAGGATTTTTAAAAGTTGTGAGATATTTTTAAGGAAAATGGTTGTGTAAAATCTACCCTCACACTGGTGGGCATGGAGAGCTAGATTGTGGCTCAGGTGACTTCCCAGCCTGCTGGCTGGCAGCCCTTGCTGCCAAGGAACTTGTGGAGATCCTCGAGCTCTTCCAGAGGATACGAGAGAAAGGGGTGAGGTTTAGACAAACAGACACCTTCTGTTATAAATACACCTACACCTACACTTTTATAATTTTTTTTTCTTTTTTTTTGGAAACTGGGATCAAACGTTAGGAAGGCAGGAGCCACTGGCCACCCCAATGAACAACTCTGGCTGCTGCTAACTGGCCATCTGAGGCCAGACTCCAGCTCCTGCTCTGGGCTTGTGACAACTCTCACTCTGTTGGAAGAGGTGCTGTAGGTCAAACTTCTGAGTGACCTTTTGGGGAATGTCCAGGAAGGGATGTCCTGGGCTCTGTGCAGAATCCCTTCCCCAGCCCAGTAGCTCTGCAGTTTGTCCATATAACCCAGCAAGTCCTGTGGTGCACAGAAAGTTTATTTCCCTTAAGGCAGCTTTCCTTTCTCCTCTTTCCCTACTCCTATGGGTTTGACTCTTTTGTAAGGCAAATCTAAGAGAGGGCTTTGTCATTTCAAACAGAAATATACACACACTCTTTCTCTTTCCGCCTTTGCAACGTGGGCAGTGTTGTACAAAGGATGCAGTATTACTTCTGACAACAGAACTGTGGTAGAAAATGACCATGTGTGTTTTTATCCCGCCCCACCCAAAGAGATTTAGTCATAGTGTTGGAAATTGAAAGAGAATTTTTTTTTTTTTTAAGGCTTGGCTGTTACTGAGTCTTTTAGAAGAGAAAAGCTCCCATGTGGTGTTTAGAGGACAGGACATTATCAGATATTGTCTGTATCTCTGTTTTCTCAAGCTCTAGCTGTATGTTTCTGATGACCAGTGGTAACAAATTCATTGGAAACCCAAACTATTTTTAAAGAGGAGAATTGTATGGTTTTTATCTAGCTCTGGTCAGTTATCCATCTTCTGTAACAGGGATCTGATATTCGAGCTTGTCACTAAAATTTCAAGAGATGAAAATCAACAGCCTTGAATAATATTTCAGGTTTTTTGTTTTGGTTTGGTTTTTGGGGTTTTTTTATTATTTTTTTAGCAGTTACAAAAGTAATTTAACAAAAATAAAATCAGAAAGTAGTCTGTTGACGTTGTGTACTCGGTAGTCCTGTCCCTGCCTGTAACAGATTTCACTGATGTATTTTTTAATACAGAAAATTATGTGAAAAGTAAAACCTGCCCCTGATTCTGTCTGACCAAAGCCCATCTGTGTCTGTCATTTTTGAGCAAAGGTTCTGCTTTCTCCATGGCCTGGCATTCCCAAGGGAGATGTTTTGGCCATCCCTCAGCACAGGGATGCTCCTGCAGGCTCAGTTCTTGCTCTGTGAACACCAACCTGCCCCTCCCCATTGTTACATTGAATAGTGAAATTGCAGGCAGAGTGGTTTGGCTTGGGAAGGTTCAGGGAAAACAAAATCATTCTGGCAAGATCAGTTTGTAGGGGATTAAGAATGTCTGAGGGGTGTGTGCTGTTCCCAGGCGTGCCCAGAGCCTCGGTGGCCATGGCACAGGGGAGGATCCAGGAATTCCTGTGGCTCCTGGGCAGCTGCTGAGGGTGCAGCACACTGTTCTCACCTGCTCCCTCCTTCCCTGACCCCTCTGGGAATGAGCAAGGCAGCAGTGAGGACAGGCTGTGGGGAGAGCACGTTTTCCCTTGGGTGGGGATGGTGTGAAAAATAATCCCAATTCCTTAATACAGGTTAACAGAAATATTCCCATAGAATATTTGATAGGTAGGATATTTGTACCTTATAAAAAACACTTTTCTTTCTCTGAACATCCTCACTCTTTCTTGTCTGGGAACACTTTCATTGAGGTCAATTTTTTCCAGGCACTTAGAATGAAAGATACTTGCCTGGCAGATTCAGCAAGGCAAGTGAAATCACTTTAACATTTACTGGCTGAGAGCAGAGTTGTTAAATATTGTGTACAACTCCTTTGACGTGGTGGCTGTGAGATGAGAAACATTTTATTGCAGTTCCATGGTAATAATTAACACAGGAAGTAGTTTTAGTTTCAATTTCACTCCTGCTTAGAGGCCCTTTGGCAATGGTCTGTTTTTCCCAGGGTCTGCCTGAGCTGTTTTTGCCTCTTGAGGGATTTCTTGTCAGGCCAGCTCAAGTTCACACTGATACACAAGAAGGATTACTTTGAAGGATTAAAGTATGTTTGTAGACTATACACACAGGCTCAAAGTTCTGAACAAAAACTTGTTTGTAATCAACATTTCTGACTGCTGAGCACACAAGATTTATTGAGATATTCTTTTTAAATAGAAAAATCATGCTGTGTCCTGCTGAAACACAGAGTTAACTTGGGCTGGAAAAGACCTTTGAGATCATTGAGTTCACCCTGAGACCTAACACCAGCTTGTTAACCAGACCATGGCACAGAACACATCCAATCTTTTCTTAAACTGTAGTCTCAATGTGGATGGAGAAGCAATAAAGATGGGTGTGAGAAAGAAAAGTAGAAAACTTCCTGCTACCAGGATGCCAGCAGCTCCCAGTGCAGCAGGTGCTCAGTGCAGACCTGCTGCTCCATCCTGGCTTCAGTTCACATTGAAAACCACAGAACTGGGTGCAAAAGGAAGTTAAATTACCTTGGGAATTATTCTGCCAACTACGGCTAAAAAAACCACCCCAGGATTTCTCTGGAATAGTTTCCAACTCCTCAGAAACTTAAATGAGCAGCAAAATCCCTCCTCAGGTGTCCCCAGGTGTGCTGCTGGTTCAGTGCCAGGGCTCACAGAGGTGACTCAGAGGAATGTGCAATAAAATCATTGGAGTTTTTTGGTAACAATCTCAACAATTCCCCAGTCCCTTGAGCAGCAGTTTCACTGTTGCCTTGACAACCAAAGAACCCAGAACAAATCCTGGTGAACCAAATGCTTACTGTAATGGCCTGGCATGGCTGGAGCTTTGCTCCCCTCAGCACAACAGGTTCCTCCCCATTCTCCCTTGACCTGTCATCCATTTGAAAACATTCCAGAGGCAACACAAACATTTGCTGCCTTTGTTAAAGAGCTGCTCCCTGGCAGTGCCTCCCCTGTAGCACCATCAGCCTTGTAAGATGATATGTAAGAAAGACATTTTGAGCTCCTGAGCATTAACTGTTGGGTTTTGTTTTTTTTTTTACCTGCGTACGATTACCAAAAGTATGTAAAAATCACAGATCATTGCTGAGGAGAAAGGCTAGAAGGAGTTTTGGAAGCACTGAAATGCTGTTGTACCTCTGAGAGCTGCAGGACTTATCTCATGTTGCCATAGTTTCACACCTGCAACAGGTGACATGACAGGGTCCTACAGGATCCCCTCCTTTGCCTTAGAGAGAAATCCCTTTGGTCCAACACCACAGAGCAGGGCAGGTAGGACTGACTCGTCTTTTGCATCTTCCCCAGGAGGAAACAATTGGCTTGGAAACGAGGGGTGGGGAGAGGTTTTGCACAATATTCCTGTATTTGTTATGAAGCTGACCCTAGCCCTTTTTTAGGTGGATCTTTTTAAACTAAGGAACAAATCACTCTTTTAGTCTGACTACTGGCACAAACTTCTTCCATCAGCAGACCTACAAGAACTTGCCTTTTTATCTCGTTTGCCCACCCCAAGGAGCATTCCAGAAGTTTTCTGCTGTCGTGTTGTGCTTTCAGAGGGAACAATTTTGGACATGCCAAGAAGAGCAAGTGGCAGAAGAGCTGTTGCAAGGCTCTGGGAAGGTGTTTTGGGGAGGCAGGTAATTGATGGTACATGGCAAAACACTAATATAAATATTAAGGCCCTAAGATTCATGGGTTTATATTCAAAACATCTCACTGAGGAGGTCCTTGATGCTCAGCCACTGGCACCGGTGCTGGCTCTGCTCCAGGGTGTGTTGCACAGATGCAGAATGGTTTTCAAAGTCAAAAAGGCTCAAAGGAGCTCAGGCAGCTTGGATTCCTCTACCACAGAACTGAAACGTCCATTGGACATCACATTCCCTAAGCTGATGCTTTTTCAGCAGACATTCAGCTTTTATTAAAGAAACCTGGGATATTAAAGACCTGGGAAACCTGACTTTCACCTGCCAGATGGGAGAAGGTAATTTATGACAATGAAACAGTGAAGTTAGACAGAGCTTTGCACCCCAAATCTCAAACCCAAGGGCATGGTTTTGATCGTGGCAGATCCAAGTGAATGTGGGCAGCACAAGCCACCCACCCCAGCCTGATTGTCTTGATTCTCAGTCAGCCTTTGGATATGTCAACAGAGGGACTTAGGCCTGTGAGTCCTGGGCTTTTTATCCTCTCTTCTGCATATTTATAGCACAAACAGCCAGGGAAATTTGCAAAGGTCTTTTGACCTGCTGGGAGCCAGGCTGTAGCTTTGGAGGGTGATGGTGATGGCACCTGAACTTTCTCCCCAGCTAAGCCACCAACTCATCCCCCAGCCCCAACGCACACTTCCCACCACTCCTGAGGATTGATGACACCTTGACCTTCCAATCTGTACCTCTGTTGTACCCTCTGTAAATTGGCCAGACTTTCCTACCTCGTTTGGGCATTATGAGGCAGAATTCCATAGGATGCTTTGCAGCCCTGTGATGAAAGGTGCTATATAACTGCAAAGTGTTACTTCAGAAAATGTAACTAGGTCACCAGTGCATCATAACCTATATTAAATAGACATTTTCTTATACAAGAATTTATAGAGTTCAATGTATGGTATTAATAAGTGAATTATTGAGACCCTCAAAATAGTTTTTGTTTCAATCGTATCTGTATTCTGGAAAAGTGATTAAAAACCTTTAACCTTAATGAACGAGTGCATCCATCCTCCTTTCCTGTATGATGTTGGTATCTAAAAGCAGTGTGCAAAACCAATATACAGTTTAAAAGCAGAATCTCACAGATTTCATATGGGGAGGGCTCAGTACTTTTTAAGCCAGGGTTAAAATTGCAGCTGATCACCTGCACAGCAATACCTGGTGGTTCCCACTTGGTGTTCCCACTCACACTCAGTTTTGTTCCTCTGTCATGGGCTGTAACTACACCCCTGCCCCAAACTGAGTACAGGGGAGATGGGGGCACCATCAGGGAGCAGGTCAGTCCTGGGAACTGAACATCCCCTGTGCTCTGTCACCCTCTAATGTCACCATAACCCAAGAGCTGCAGCGACACAGAAACACCATCTCTGCTGCATGCAAAGCGCTTTTATTGGCTTCAGAGCACTCGCTGCTCAAGAGAATCCAAAGCTTTTAAAAGGGGAGGCAAAGCCCTGAGGAGTCTGTGGGGGTTTCCCAGCACCTGCCATTGTGCATGGCAAGGCCTTGGGATCAGGCACCTGCTTGGGTTCCTCATCTGGAGTTGTCTTCTCCTCATATTTGTCACCCAAGTTATGTTTTTCTGGGTTTGTCACTTGGATTTTTATCCTTTTTTAGGTTTGTCCTTTGGAGGTTTCTTCAGCCTGGACAGACAGGCACCGCTTCCTGCACCAGCTGCGCTCAGTGCAGATGTCAGCCCAATTTTGGCACCAAGAGAGAAACCTGCAGCTCCTGCAAAGACAGATCGAGGTGTGAAGTCCCACGAGCACCGAGGCTGCCTGCTGAGGGACCGAGCACTGGGCACAGCCAGCCAAGGACTCCTCCTGGGCAGGGAGAACCCAGAGAGTTTGGAGCAATTCAGACCAGCGAGGAGTTAATCTAGAGCCTGATTCGGCTCTAGAGCAAGCCCAGGATACACTCCTGTGTTCCCTGCCATGGAGATGAAGCTCAGCTGCCCTGCCCTCCCCACTCACCGATTGACTGCAGCACGGCCACGGTGCTGCCGGCAGCCACTCCCCCGCCATTGGCGATAGCAGCTGCTGACATCATCTTGGCAGCGATGGAGCCGGTGGCGATGCCGGCTGATGTGAACCCCAGAGCACTGATGCACAGCGGGATGCCAACCAGTGCCACCCCTGCAGGGAGGACAGAGCAGCGTTAGGGTGCTCTCCGTCACCCACATCTCCCTCTGCCACCAACACCACAACCAGCCTCCCCAAAGCACCCCAGGACCAGAGTAGGGAGCGAGGGCTGGGGGGACAGGGATGGGGACAGGAGAGGAACAGTGTGCAGGGCTGCAGCAGCAGGGGCAGGCAAAATTCCAGGAATTCCACAATTCCCCCTCCTCCACCCCACCTGCACCTCAATTCCCCCAGCCCTGGTACTTGCAGCCCCCAGCCCAGCCCAGTCCCCAGGACCATAAGGGGCAGTGAACCCAAGCACTGCTCATGCAGTGCCAGACCCTCACCTGCTCCCACTGCGGCTCCAATGGCAGCTCCAATGATTGTCCTTTTCTTCCCTGAGAAGGAAAATGGCAGGAGGGCAGGAAGGAGAGGAGCATGGACAGCTGTCAGGGGTGTCCATGCAAAATGTAACCAAAACTCTGTATTCTATCACCATCTGATGAAACTGGGGTGTGTGGGGTGCTGTAATTCTCTGTCAATGACCAATTGTCAATAAACCTGCTGGGGCAGTTTTCTTCTCTCTTCCACAACTCATCCTCCCTCCAGGGATCTTCTGCTCATGGGACAGTGAGTCTCACTGATAGAATTCCATCATCCCACTGGGAAATGCCA
This sequence comes from Certhia americana, assembly GCA_018697195.1. NCBI lineage: Eukaryota > Metazoa > Chordata > Aves > Passeriformes > Certhiidae > Certhia > Certhia americana. The sequence continues at coordinate 3,263,639 of JAGMWU010000028.1, forward strand.
GGGGGAGGAGCCAAGTATTCCTACCTGGATAAAAATCTGGGAGTTGGAAAACCAAGCAGCCTTTCCACTGGATTCTTAGAGGAACATCAGGCCCATCTATCACCGCTGCACCTTCAGTGAAAGAATACTCTTTCTCCAGGAGCATCACTTCAACAGAGCTACATCTGCCACTGGGACTGCAGCCACCATGGGATGGCACTGCCACCAACCCCTGACCCACAGGGGGACAGGTTGGATCCTGACTCTGTCAGGTGGGTTTGTTTGTTTATTTGTTTGTTTGGGTTTTTCTCTCTTTTGTAATACTGCATGTGTTTTGGTTTTATTGTTTATTCCAGTTCCCATAATAAAGAACTGTTATTCCTATTCCCATATCTTCGCCTGAGAGCACCTTAATTTTAAAGCTATAATAATTCAGAGGGAAGGGGTTTAAATACTCCATTCCAAGGGAGGTTCCTGCCTTCCTTAGCACACACGTGGCATTCAAAGCACAACAACAGCAAAGCTGCTCTGAGCAGAGCTGAGCACTCTGTGCCAGGATCCAGAGCCAGCAGCTCCTCCAGCCTCTCCCTGCCTTCATCTGCCTCCAGCCCCTGAAAACCCACAGGTGGGGTGGGTCCCACTGCCCCCCAGGCTGAGAGGAAAAGGGAGAAGGGGCACATCCCAGAGTGCTCACTCACCCTGCCCTGCCCTGCCCAGCCCACTGCACCCACCAACCCAGCACAGCACAGGACACACACAGCACATGTCAGCCCAGCCCCTCACCTGTTACCTGCCACCAGCACAAGATGAATCAGAGTTCAAAACAAACTCACCCATTGCCTTGCCAGCCCCTCCCTGTGCGGGGGAAGAGGGAGCAGGGCTGGAAACACCGCCCACAGGAATCCCTGGAGCACAGCAAATCCCAAGGCACTTAGCAGGTACCCGGGCCCTGGTATGCACTGCATACCCACCACCACTGCAGCCCCACCTGCAATGCACTTTTGCTTTCAGGGCACTTATCAATCCAGAACATCCCCAGCTCTTCAGAGGGTGGCCAAGCTGCTGAGGCTTCCCAATGCCTATGAGGCTGCCTGGCAGAGATCTTGGGATCAGGCATCTGCTTGGCTTCTCTTGGGAAGTCACAAAGAATGACAGAATGAACTAGGTTGGTAAAGACCTTAGAGATCGTCAAGTCCAACCTATGACCTAACACCTCCTCATCAACAAACCATGGCACTGAGTGTCATGTCCAGTCTTTTTCTAAAAAGGACCAGAGATGGTGACTCCACTCCCTCCCTGGGCAGATGATTCCAGTGCCCGGTCACTCTTTTAGTGAAGATTTTTTCCTGATGTCAAACCTGATCTTTGCCTGCACTTTACCTGTGTTACTCCCATTGGAAGTACCCTCATTCTTGGGACTCTTCTCATCCTTGGGTTTGTCACCAGGATTTGTCTCATCGCCGGATTCCTCATCTGAAGTTGTCTCCTTCTTGTGTTCCTCATCCGGAGTTGGCTTCCTCTTGGGCATCTTGGCGGAGTCTCCTGCACCGAGTGACAGCAGGATAGATGTCAGCCCAATTTTGGCACCAAGAGAGAAACCTGCAGCTCCAGGCCAGTGCTGCCCCTCCCTCACAGCAGCACCCCAAGTCTCTCTGGCCCTAGCCTGGCAGTGAACCCGAGTGCCAAACCCTGAACCCGAATGCCAAACCCTGAACCCGAGTGCCAAACCCTGAACCCGAGTGCCAAACCTGCTCGGGCAAGTGCTCCAGTGGCAGCTCCTTTGACTCCGTGTCTCATGCCTAAGAGGGAAAAAGGCAGGAGGGCAGGAGAAAGAAAAGAAAGAGGGAAAGGAAAGCGAAGAGGAAGAGGACAGGGAAGGTGGAAGAGGGAAGGGAGCAGCTCTGTCCCTGCTGCCCACCTGCCCACAGCGTTTCTCACCCGCTCGCAGTGCTCGATGCTCGCCCCGGGACCGCCCCGTCCCAGCCACGCCCGGCAAGGCGGCAGAGAGCTGAGCCTGGATCTATTCGGGGGGGTCAGACACAGCAAGGGACAGAGGAGGGGGTCCCAGCCGGGGTACCAGTGGGGTTCCAGAGTGCGGGGTCACGGCAGACAATTGCGAAGGGTCCCGGTGTGTGCCGAGGGGCGGGTCACAGCACGGCCGCCAAAGCAGAGCCCTGGTGGGAGCCCTGGTGGCTATCGCAGCTTAACCCCAGCCAGCCCCGAGCACCTCGCACACGCTTGCTCATCACCCCCACCCCCATCAGGACCAGGGAGAGAATGGAAGGGTAAAAGCCAGAAAACTCGTGGGTTGAAATAAACAGTTTAACAGGGAAAGCAAAAGCCGTGCACGCAAGCAAAGCAAACCCAGGAATTGCTTCCCGTGGGCAGGGAGGGGTTCAGCACCTTCAGGAGAGCAGACCACTCCACAGGGAGCAGAAACTCGGGAAGAGAAACGCCTTCATTCCAAATGTCCCCTCCCTCGTTCATTTTATGTCACACGGTGTGGGGTACCCCATTGGCCAGTTGGGGTCACCTGTCCCTGCCTCCCACACCCTCCCAAATCCCACCCCAGCAGGGATGAGGGGCGGGAATGGCCTTGGCTCTGGGCAAGTTCAGGGCTAACAAAACCCCTCTGTGTCATCAACACGGCTTCGGCACAAACCCAAACACAGCCCCAGAGCAGCCCCGGGAGGAAAATCACCTCAACCCCAGCCCAAAGCAGCACAGCGACCAAGAGTTATGAGGAGTCCTGAGGAAGAGTAATCAGCCCAAGGCCCCCCAGCTGGCCCAGCCTAAGCATAGGATCCCCACCATCCCCCCCTAGCAAGGGGGAGCACCCCATGGAGGAGCAGATCCCCCAGATCTCACCTCCCTGCTACCATCGGGTGTCCCCACACCCAGGGCAGTGCAGGCAGTGGGGTCACACAGGGGACCCCTGTACCTGGACCCTGCTCCCATGGCCACCCCAGGCCCTGGACATGCTGCTGGCACCACCCTGGGAGGCCAAAGCTCACAGGGCTGGGGAAATACCGTGCTGCCTTGTTTACCAACACTGTTGCATAATGCATGTATTGAGGAGGGGATTGGGCAGCAGGGTGGGCTGGATCAGAGGCGGGCAGGTGGATGCAGGTGGCTCAGGCAGGAGCACAGGGACATCGGCAGGGTGGCAGTGGGACAGGGACACACAGATGTGGGACAGATACGAGGGCAGAAGAGCCAAAAGGCAGGATGGAGTCAGGGCCATAAGGACAAAAAGCGAGCTAGGACCAGAGTAAGGAAGAACAGAAGCTCAGCAGGCTGGAGCCAAAGAAAAAATTCAAAGGCCCCCAGACTCAAAAAGCCCCAGAGTCGTCAAGCCCCAAAAGCAAAAGCACAAAAAAGCCCCCTAGTCAAGCAGCCCCCAGCCAAAATAGCAGGTCTCCAAAGTCCCCAGGGGTTGTGGTGCAAGCCATGGTCCTCCAGGATGTTCTCCCAGCACCCCAGGAGCTCCCTCATGGCTCATCCCCAGGGATCTGGCCCTGAGGATCCCAGACAGAGCTCCAAAGACCCAAGACAAGGCCCCAGTGCAAAGCAATGGTGGGGCAGAGCATGTCTGGTAGGACCAGCACCCCCTCCCACCCCAAATCAAACTGAGTGGGTATCCTGAGGCCAGAGATTGCAGAGATGCACCCACTTAGCCCCTGGGGCTCTGCTGGCCCTGCAGAGCAGTGCAATGCTGCCATGAGGACTTGCTGTGGCAGTGCTGGGCTCCCAGGGACTGCCAGGACTGTCAGGGTTTAGTGGGAGCCAGCCCCTCACTGTGCAGGGGGACAGGGAGCAAGGCTAGAAACACTGCCTGCTGCAATCCCTTCCTGGAGCACGGCAAATCCCCAGGTGTGGGGCAGGTACCTGAGCCATGACACACACCAAGCACCAAAACACACACCCACACCAGCAGGGCACTTTTATTACATCTTTCTCAGCATTTATTGCTTAAGGTAAGCCAAAGCATTTGAAGGGGTTATCTGGGGTTCATGCAGGGCTTTCCAGTTCCTGCAGTGGGAAGTCACAAATCAGTCTCCTTGCGTGGAAGGAAATCTGCTTCTCTTCACTGGCAGTGGTCACCAGGAGTTCTTCCAGAGTCAGACCTTTTGTTTTCCCCCTATAAAGACAGGAGTGTCACGTCCCAGAAGCATCGAGGCTGCCTGCTGATGGACAAGCAAGAGGCAGGGACAGCCAGCAACTTGTCCCCAGCAAAGTGTCCCCAGCAAGGGTCTCCCTGGACTGTGCCAGGGAGTTGGCCTGCAGCAAGCTCTGCTCCCTGAGCACATCTAATCCTTTTCTGCTCTCTTTTTCTTGTCTCTGGCCACTGCTGCCAGTGGACACAGCAGTTCTTACCGCAGAGCAGTCACCTGCCTGTACAGTCCCTGACAGCCCTTACCCCTACCCCAGCAGGTCCTGGCTCTTCCCACCACACTGGGATTGATCCCTTTCCCACAGTCTGGGCACATTCAGACCACTGAAGAGTTCAAGGGTTGCTTCAGAGTAAGCCCGGGGTACAACCCCGTGATCCCACCCAGCACAGCCCAACTCTGCCCTCCCAACTCACCAACGTTAAAAAAGAAGGTAAAAGATCCCTTGCGAGACCTCTTTGCACCGATGGTCATCCCTGCTCCGTTTGCAATTGCTGCAGGAAGGACAGAGCAGCGTTAGGGTGCTCTCTGTGACCCACATCTCCATCTGCCACCAGCACCAGAACCGGCCTCCCCCAAAGCACCTCAGGACCAGAGTAGGGAGCGAGGGCTGGGGGTACAGGGATGGGGACAGGAGAGGAGCAGTGTGCAGGGCTGCAGCAGCAGGGGCAGGCACAATTCCAGGCAGCAGCCCTTCCCTCTCAGCAGCACCACAAGTGAAACCAAGCACTGCTCATCCCGTGCCAAAATATCACCTGCAATTGTAAATCCAATGACGACTATAGCAACGATTGCAACGGTGACAACACCTCCACCTAAAAAGGAAAATGACAGATGGGCAGGAGTGTGAGCACTAAATCTCCTCCCGGCTGGAGGCCAGCGCCCTGTGCTGGGCAGGGCAACGCCCAGTGGTAGCAGCAGCTCACCCAGCACCACCCTCCTTCAGCCCCGCAGATGCTCGGGAGGAGAGGGGAGAAGGGCAAAACCCCCATGCTCCCTTATTTGTGCCACTGCATGTCCCATGCCTCCGACCCCACGAGCCACCCAACTTACTCATGGTGGGCTGGGCAGGAGCGAGAGCTGTGATGAGTCTGCTCTAAGCCTGGTCCTTTGGGAAGCAAGAACAAGATGTTTTCCCCAGGCGGCTGGTGGGGTCTGCAGGGCATTGCTGCCCTGCACGATCGCCCCTAACCACCCCTCTCCCATCCAGCAGGGCGATCCCTCCCATTAAAAACAGAAACCCCCCCACTCCCCACCCAGGCTGCTGCCTGGCCCTGGCTTGGTGACTGCTCCGCCGGTGTAGCGAGGTGAGCAGCCCCCCGTTATTGTCCCCCCGCCTCAGAGAAAGGGTGCTGTCCCCAAACACCCACGGCACCCCACGCCACCAACCTCTCGTGTGTCTGTTTTATCCTGAGGGGCCGAGGGCCACCGGAAAAGTGCCGCCAGGGAGGGGAGGATCAGCAGATATTCGAGAAGTTCTGAAACCGCTCGCTGAGTTTCACTTTCTGATTTCCTCTTGATGTCGCTGCCACTGCTAGAGCGGGGCTGGGGCTCTCCCGTTCTCGGGGCTGGGACCCCGGGGATGTGTCTCGGCAGGGAGCCCTTTCACCCCGACCGCCTCGGACAGGAGCTGCGGGGGATGCGGGGGAAGGATGCTCCGGGCCGGGGGCTCCTCAGGCCGGTGCCGGAGCTCCTGGAGCTTCACGGGGGGCTTCCCAACCAGCGATACGCCTCGGTTCTGGTGTGGAGAGCAGAGCTGCAGCCGCTCCGCCTGCCTTTTCCCCAGCGGGCAGCCCCCCAAACCAGCCGAAGCCCCGCTCTGCATCCCCCGTTTGTCCCGCTCCCTGCAGCCGCTCCTCACCCCGAGCGCTGAGGGGCAGCGGGGGCCGTAGCTCATGCGCCGCTGCAGCTGGTTGAAGGGGACCAAATCCAGTTGCAAATTGATCTGGTTCCTTTTTACCAGCCCCAGGGACGCATCGTCTCTCCGGAAGCGCCATCTGGATGGTGATGGTGATGGGGGCTCCCAGCGTGTGGGGGGGTCCCAGCCCAAAAATACATACTTCTTAACATTCCATAACGCCGGCCGGCTCCATATGGGCATATGAAGAAGTATGTAGGGTTGGGAGGGAGAGGCAGGCGCCGCGGGGATGAGGGCACGGGGTTGTCCCTCTCCCGGCCGTGTCCTCCAGCTCTTGTGAGATCCTGGAAGGAGCCAGTGGCCATGGTGAAACCCGAGACTGGGCAGGGGCTGCGGGGAGCTCCTCTTGCACACCCCCAACCCCCTCATCGCCCTCTGTCCGGTGCTGCCCTGTGCCCGCAGCTACTCCGGAGCTCCTCGTGTTTGGAGCCGCGGCAAAACGATGTATGCCTCGGACCCAGAGCCCCTCAGCGGCTGGAAGGTGCTCAGGGTGATGTTTTGGGGCGTTTTGGCTGCCCTTTGTGGGTGATGGGATGCGCCAGGATGCAGCCCAGGCTCAGCGGTTTAGGCTGTGGGGGCACCTGGGGAGCTGCACCTGAGAGGAGATGGGGGCACGGCCAAGGGCCACGTCCTGAGAGCCCACACGGACCAGCACGGATGGATGGCAGAGGTGAATGCCTGTGCCTGGAGCCACTTCCACAGGGGGGATCCCCCTTGGCCCTGGTTCTTTGCTTGGCAAGGGTTCCCCCTGCTGCTGCTGCTGCAGTGGGTCAGGATGCACCAGCTCATTCCCCTGCCACTCTGCACCCCCCAGGACCCACAAACCCCACATCCCCAAATCTGTTCATGTGCCAGAGCAGGATTTCAGGCTGGTGCACATGAAGCCAGCACAGAGGGGCACCCACCTCCCACATTCCCATGCCCCTGCTCACCTCGTTTGCAGGACTCAGGAGCCTGGGCCCTTCCCACTCTCTCCCCCACAGCAGCTCTGGACAGGGAGGGATGGAAGTGCCTTTACCCATGGGAGGAGGGATTCAGCAGAGACTTCAGAGCTTTGAGACCCTAAAGGGACTTAGGGGGGCTTCCCATCCCCAGCACAGCTTGGCCATGGCAAAGTGACAGAGGGGATGCACCTTGATTTCATTGTCCCTCCCAGCCCTAAACCTGCAGCTGGAACAGGACAATGGCAGGTACAGGGAGTATTCCTGGGTTTGCAGGACTGCTCCCTCTCAGGACAGGGGAGTGAGGAGTGGGTGGGGGTCCGGCTGTGGGCAGGAGGGGCTGGCCAGACACAGCATGGCTGTGACTCAGCACCAGAAGCTGTGGCCACATGTTCAGCAGCTCCCTACAAGGAGCCACTGGGTGCCAAGTACAGCCTCATGTCACCCACCCAGCTCACAGCACCCACAGGCAGCAGTCACTGCTCGGTGGCTTCCCAAGACATTGCTGTGGGGCACAGCATAACACAGCCATGCTGCCCCCAGGATGTTCTCCCAGCACCCCAGGAGCTCTCTTACAGCTTGTCCCCAGGGATCCAGCCCTGAGGATCCTAGACACGGCTCCCAGGATCCAAGACAAGTCCCGAGGCCAGCAGGAACGGTGGGGCAGAGCATGTCTGTCAGGATCAGCAACCTTTTCCCACCCCAAATCAAACTGAGTGGAAGTCCTGAGGCCAGAGACTGCAGAGATGCACCCACTTAACTCCTCGGGCTCTGCCGGCCCTGCAGTGCAGTGCAATGCTGCTGTGAGGATTTGCTGTAGTAGTGCCGGGGTCCCAGGGACTGCCAGGACTGTCAGGGTTCAGTGGAAGACAAAAGCTTGCAGTTGCACCCACCCTGAAACCGCAAAGCCAGGGTACAGCATCCAGGCTCTTACATTGCAGCTGAGTTCCTGAGTTCCTGAGTTCTCCAGTCCAGCCGAGTTCATCTCCAGTCACCTCGGCTGACCTTGGGCAGCCTCCCAGGACTGGGTATTAGAGATCCCCCAGCCTGAGTGGCCCACACAGCCCCATCCCATGGCACAGTTCCTACAGCCCTCAGCCAGGCTCTCTCAGTGACCTTGGAGGGCTGCACCCAGCTCCACGGGATGCTCATTGCATCTGGGGCACCTCGTGTCCCCCAGCTTCAGTCCAGGCCACCCCTGCTGCCACCAACCCTCCTTGCCCTGGCCATGTTCCACAAACCGGCTCTGTCCCACTGCCCTCTCCATGCCTAGACATTCCCACTAACCCCTCTGCAGCCCTGGACGTGCCCCCACCACCGAAGGCATCCCCGAGCCCTCCCCAGCCCCAGCGCTCCCTTTGGCAGCTGTAGACCCCGAGCTGAAACCCACCAGGGAGCTGTGGCCTGGGGCAGCCCCTCTTCCAGGAATTCTCCATGACCGCAGACCGGCTGTGAGTCCCTGGCCGGGGCAGCCCCCCGTGTTCTCTGCCCCGAGAGCAGCTCTCTACCCTGGCAGGGTGGTTTGTGGACACCACACGGCTTTGCAGGGGGAGGTGGAGGAGCCGGGGGGCTGCCGGGGCCGGCCGTAGTGACACCCACACGCCCGCAAGCACCCGACAACCCCAGCTTGGCTATAAAAGGAGAGTCTTTTTTCTCCCTGCCCCGCCAGCGCCGCGTCCCTGGCCGAGCTCTGCAGCCACTGCCCCGCAGGGGCCTTTCCAAGTTTTCCCATCGCGCTACCCCCCCAGCAGGCTTCCCCCTGCTCATCCATCCCCGGCGAACCCACTGCAGCAGCTACTGAGTGACTTATAAAATACCAAGAGGCCCAGCAAGGAGGAGGATGCAAGGGGAGCGCTGGCACAGAGTGCCTGGGGGGGCACCCCCGCTCCCGTCCTGCCGTCCCTTCACCCGCGGCATTGTCGGGGCGGTGGGCGCATGGCCCTGGTGCCCCCGGCTGTGGTGGTCAGGACTTCCCTCCGTGCGAGTCCAAAATGCGATGCCGAGGTGCCCAGAAGTTGGGTTTCCCTTCCCGTCCTATTCCACAGGAGTGGGGTGTCCCCACTTCTCGTGGTGGAGAGCACCTCGGCTCCCTGGGGAGGGGGTGCAGGGGGACACCCGCAGGCAGAAGGGCTGGGTGCTGCCCGCAGAGCCCGAGGATTCACCACCCAGGACCCCTCTGCCGGGGGGGCCCCCGCTGTCCCTCCGACCACAAAGAGACTTGCGGCTCCCCCCCACTCCTCAGCCTCCACCCGGGCTGGCCCCAAGCAGGGGGGGTTGCGGTGACCCCCTCCCCAGAGTGTCCCCTCCCTGCCCACGCCGTGCCGCTGCCGGCGTCCGGCAGCAGCAGCATCCCCGGCCCCTGCGGGCTCAACACCGGCCGGGCTCGCTGAAGGTTAAACCTTGGCGGCGGGGAAAGCCCCGCTGCCCCCCGCAGACCCCGCACCTCCCGTCCGCAAAGCCACTCACGGTTCTGGAAGTGACAGCGGCCGCAGCAGGCTGGGCTGGCGGCAGCGAGCTGCTGTGACACCCGGCACCAGCACGCTGCTTCCCCGCTCGCCTTGACTTTGCCACAGGACTCCTCCGGCTCGTCCGCAGGAGCTTGCAGCATCCTCCAGTTCAGCGGGAGAAGTTCCTCGTCAGGGAGGGAGGGAGGAGGGAGGGATTTAAGGCAGACCCTGCCTGGGATGCAACATCTACGGGTGCAGTTGAAGACCCCTCGCTCGCTGGGCACCCCAAAGCTCCCTCCTCGCTTGCCCCATCCTAGTCTCGGTGTCCCGGCACATGTGCCCAATTCTGGGAATGCTGTGTGGGTGATCTCTGCTGAGAAACCCTCTCCCTCCTGGACCAGCACGCAGACAGCCTGCCAGCTCTGTCACCTGCCCCACGTCCCCCGGGTGCCCTGCGGGGGTCCCAAAGCCATGTCGTGGTGAGTCGGCACACACCGCTGGGCCCAGCTGCAGCCCCGGGCAGCTCGAGGGCAAAACGGAGCTCGTGGAGTGCACAGAAGGTACAACCTGTCACCACCTCAGCCACAGGAGATCCCCAAGGCCAGGGGACCCCGTGGGGATGGGGATTCCTGGGCTGTCCCAGGACACCCGCTTGGGGTGTCCCCAACACCCACGGGGCGGTTGTTCTGGCATCCTCAGCGGCCAAGTCCGGGGGTACAGGGCTGCTCTGCCCACCCGGAGCCCCGCCGGTCCTACCTGCGGAGAGCTGGCGGGCCGAGGGGGACCCCCTGCCCGGGGCAGGATGCTGGGAGACACCTTAGTGTGGTTCCCAAAGGGAAAAGCCGGGACCAGCAGCGTAGCATCCCTCCCGCGGCGGTCCTGGCGGCTCCCTGCCTGCCACGACACTCTCCCCACCTCGGGTGCGCTGTTTGCCTGCTATTTTTGGCAGCCTCCTAAGAGCTCCTCTCAGGCTATTAATAATGAGAGTGAGAAATTCGTTTGGCCTCTCCTATATAAGGAAAGGTAGAGGCTTAGAGGCAGCTAAATATACTGGCGCGTGCGGGAGCGAGCGGGGAGCCTTTGGCACCGCGTGTGGAAAAGAGATTGTTTGAACAATGGAAAGACGGACTCACTCGGCGCACGGGGCCCCGCGTGGACCGGAGGGATGGACGGAGGGATGGACGGAGGGTGACGGTGCCCGCGGGCCTCCACCGCAGCACCCGCATCGCCCCCGATGCCCCTCGGGGCTCTGCCTCCGCAGGACGAGCTGCGGGAGACGGGAGGAGCAGGGAAGCTCTACAAACTCCTGCCCCGAGCCAGCCATGCTCGCTCCAAAGTGCCTGTAACAACCCCCACTGGGGCCAGCAGCGACCAGGGAGTGATGCTGGTTCTGTGCCCGGACAGGGGGGACGTGAGGGGTGCTGGTGGCGGGGAGAAGGTGAGCTGTGGTGGGGCGATGATGTCCACTGGGACATGGCCGGCGCAGGGACGGTGGTCCAGCTGAGCCCCCTGCAAATCTCGTCCTCTCTCAGGGCCGTGACCAACGCTCATGCCCCGCTCTGGGACAGCTCTGGGGGCGCTGCAGGGTGCCAGCGGTGTCACGATGTGTCCCCAGCTCTCAAGGAGCCACCAGCAACCTCTGCAGAGCGCTGACATCCTCAGCACAGGGATAAGCTAAGGAGCACATCGTTACTATAACTGTATCCCCCCGAGGCTACGGGGGACCCGGTGCGGGAGCTGCTGTCAGTGCCGAGGTCAGGGAGAGCCCTGCTGGAAGAAGGAAAGCAGCAGCAATCCAGGGAATCCTAATGACAGGAAGGCGCTGGGGAGCAGCGCCAAATCCACACGGTCGGAGCAAGGACAGCACATGCAGCAGGATGAGTACAAAGAAAGGAAAAAAACGTGCTCCTCTGGCTCCAGAAAGAGCCTTTTGTCTTTTTAACAATTCGCAGCCCCGGGTGCTGCTTAGGGAGGCACAAGTGGTGTAGCTGCGACTGCAGCCCCGATCTCCCCGGCTCCCGCCTCGGCCAAGACCCCTGCACCCGCATCCCCAGGGACTGGGGGGGGCTTCCCCGGGCTGCTGAACCACCAAAACACCGGGACAGCCCTGGTGGGCAGAGTCCTCAAACTGCTGCCTTGGCAATCATCACAGCTGCCTCAGTTTCTTGAGCTGTGAAATTCCAGCAATATTCCAATCCATTTCACAGACTTCAAGCCTGGGGCGGCTCTGAGTCTCCAGACCTGTTCCCCCCCTGGGGATTCGACGCAGACCAAAAACTGCTGAAGGCAGGAGCAGCTCTTTGCCCTCAGGGCAGTGAGAAATCCCATTCTCCTCTTCAGGTGCTGCCCCGGGGCTGCTGCAAGTTCTCCCTACTCACCAAGCCCAGCCCACAGCTGGGGAGCTCAGCAGATTTGCTATCCTTAGGTGACATTGAGGAAAGTGAACTCCGAGAGGGCTCCAGCCCACCCTGTGGAACACGTGAACGGTGCATGGACAGAAGGGCAACTCTGAAGGTGAATCTCCTCCACTCTCGGAAAAATCTGTGTCCCTGAGTGCCACTGGGTCCCTCCTGGCTGCCATGGTGCTGAAGTGTGTTCCCTACACAGCCAGCCCCAGAGAGAGCTGGGCGGCCACAGAGTCCAAGGACTCAATAAATTAATAAAGGTTCCTCTGCTGCATGAGGAGGTGCTGCTATCCAGGTGTGGGGCAGCTGCTATTTTGCTTTCCTGTGAAATCAAAGAAGGTGAGAACTGTCCCACAGGTGAAACTGCAGAAAGAAGCAAAACATTTTTCTATTTGCAAGAAACATTTTGTTAAAAAAAGGAAGAATTTTAGTCTTGATCTAAGTAAAACTGGAGTCATCAAACATCATTAACCAAAGTGCAGACAGGTTGGGCACCCCCAGCAACACAGCAGGATGAGGAAAAGCTTTAAGAGCAAACTATTTCAAAACTAGAATTTGCCTTAAACACCTTCACCAGCACTTGAATATGTTAAAGGAAAGAAAACTGAGTGAAGGTGCTGGTTCTTCAACAGATGCCTCAGCCTTTAACTTCCACACATGGGCAACTTGTAGCCAGTGTCTAATTGTGAAATCATAAAGCATAGCAATGCAGAAACCTTCCTGAGCAAGGTCATGTTCACAGCACTCAGGTAAAAAGCTGACAGCAAAATTAGTGACGTTGGGGAAGGAGGAGAGTGGGGAAAGGGATTCCAAAACCCCAGGGAGGCTCTGTGCACACACCTGGGGAGAGCTGTGCTCCTGGGGCACTACAGCAGACAGCCCATCCTGCTCCTACCTTGGGCCAGAAGTTCCCATCTTCAGCCTGGGGGGGTCTCCTTGCCTCTGTCAGCCCCACACATCCTTGTGCCCCTCAAAGCTGTGGTGAAAAAACCATTCCTGAAGGCTTGGTGGCACTGAGGGTTAACACGTGGAGGGGGAAGAGGCTGCACAGTCAGGGAATACTAATTGGAGCTAGGAATCTAATGTCAGCTTATGCTGTGCTGTCACAAACCTGCACTCGGAAATGGCAAGTGACTACGAGCTGCTGGGCACGGAGGGAAGGCCAAAGCCCTCCCCAAAGCAAAACCCGGGGTTGGGGGGCAGCCCCTCAGTACAGCATCCCCACCTGAAGGGCTGTGACCCCACAGTGAAACACAGGGCTGAAGGAAACAACTGCAGCTGAACAAAGGTGTTGGAGGTAACAGCTGCACAGATTGTAGTTCCCTCTCCTGTTACAGGAAAGCCCACCCTGTGCCTGTTGAGAAGGGCACTGACTCCTGCAGCAAACAATGCCCAATGGCTCAGCCCTCATCTGCTGCTGGGGGCCCTCCCTGGGATGGGAAGCAGTGAGGGGCTCAAAAAGCACAAGCTCCAAGGACCAGAACCAGGTAGAGCCCAACAGCTCCCCTCTCCCAGCACGAAGTGCTCTCAGGTGCAGCCTCAGGACCACATCTGGTCAATCCCTGCAGCTCCAAACCCTCCTATTCCCCCAGTTTGTTCACTTACACCAAATTATGCAGAGGGTGGTGTCACTCAAGAGTTGTGTGTGGCCATGGGACAGCCAGTGCTGGCTGTGCCCTCTGAGGAGCATCCCAGGGTCAGCCCTCCCTGTGTGTGGTTCTGGGTGGATTGGGAGGGAAGGAGCCCTGGGGAGAGGGGGTGCAGGAGCCTCCAGGAAGGGGAAGCCTGAGCCAAGCCCCAGCTGTGTGCCAGACAGTGCAGGCAGAGGGTGGCCTGTGCTGTGACGCCAGCACATGCCATGGTGTCTGCACTGGGAGAGCTCCAGGCTCCAGTGCTGGGCCTGAGGAACAGCTGATTGCCCAAAAAATAAACTCAGCAGCAGCCACGACTACATTCAGTGAGGGGACGTCCCCTCACGTTCAATAGTGTTTAATCTTCATCTAGCTCAACACAAATCAGTAGTGCAGCAATATAAATACAACTGAGGAACTTAAAGCCTTTTGGCTTTCATAGCTCAATAAGAAGAAAAAAAAAGCCAATGAAACCAGTTTCCAGTTTTTAAATAAAACACAAAGAAAGGCAATGAACTGCCCACCCATCCCCAGAGAAGCAGTGGCATCCTTCATGTCAGCACGAGGCTGAATTCTGACCGAGGACAGAGTGCAACTCACAACAGCAGCACAGTGAGATAAGGGAGTGGGAAAGGGAAAGGACCCCCCTGGCTGCCCTTGGGCAGCAGGGACACAGTGACACGCTGTGCCACGTGCTGCTGGCATTGCCCACTGCCCTCGGGTACCCAGAGTTCCCTTTTCCACCATGAAAGGACACCACGTGTGCTCATCACACTGCGATAGGAGCACACAGGGCTCTGCAGCCACAACAGCACAAGGCCAGTGAGCTGCCAGCCTGAGGGAGCAGCTGGCTGGGGACTGCAGAGAACAATTCCCGTCACCTGGGATGTGCAAATTTTAAGGGGAAATAAAACCCAAACCAAAAAACACAGTGTTCCATAACTGAGATATGGTTAATGTCCAGCCTCATGGACGGCCTGGTGATCAACAGAAGGTACTGGGGCCATGGAATATGTCACAGCTTTGGAATGAAGCCAGACGTTGGACACAGGTACCAAAGGTGGGTGTGTGTCCCCCAGCTCTGGTACCCAGCAGGACTTTGCTGCAGGAGGGGGTCTCCCAGCCTGGGCAGTAACCACAGGTCAGCTTTTCACACACGAACAGGCACCAAGTCCCCAACATTCCCCACATGAGAGCGGCTTGACAGCAATTTAGAACAGCCACAAACCCCTCTCCTACCTGAAAACTGCCAGAGTGTGACCAGAGTGTTTACATTCCCCCTCCTCTACACTCCAACAGCAGCCAAGTGCATGTGAAAGGACAAGTCTACATTAAAATAGTGCTTAAACCATTAGGGAAGGTGGGAGTAAAAGAGAAGAAAATTGTTGGACAGCACAAGCAGCCTGTGGTAGGCTACAGGAGCCTGAAGGGAGCTCTGTCAGAGCACAGCTCAAGTACTTGACCTTCCTTCTCTGAGAAGGCCCAAGGAAAGTGAGCTGGAAGTCCACAGGTGCTCCCCTCCACTGCAGTCTGAGGTCGCTTAGGAGGGTCCTGCAAATTCACAGTTGCTCCAAGTGGTTCTGTCCTGCCCTCTCCAGACTGCCAGCTCTGTCCTTTTCTGACTCTTCTCCTAGGGTTCACAGTTGCCTTCTCCTCCCTTTGATTTCCCTTGAAGTTCAAATTCAAGTACAACCAGTTTTAACTGAATGAAAAGAAACCCACAAACCCAAAGTTATTTTCTGTGAAACAAGTTAGCAGCGTTGTCCTAGTCAAAGCGGCCTCCAAAGGCCCTGGAAGGACAGGGACAGGATTTGCCTTCCCTGCTGAGCTCCAGCCCAGGCTGCCTGAGGGAAGCTATAGGATTTCCTCCCTCTGGTTTTTGGGTTTGAGTGTCAGCTGTCCATTGCGCAAGGAGCCGTTCTGGCTGCGGAGCAGTTTCCCTTTTTCCCGGTCAGGCCATGTGAAGATGGCTTCATCACTGTCCAGCTCAGACTCTGAGTGCATCAGGCTCGTGTTGAGGACTTGGCCTTTCTGTCTGCCACCTTGAAGGAGAAACAGTCCCAGGTTAGAAATGCTTTTAACACCAGTGAACCACCTCACTTTGCTCCATTCCCTCTAAGTCTCTTTTTCCGACCACATCTAAGAGGCAGCAGAATCTGACTTTCCTCTGTGTGTCTCTTATTCCCTCTGATGCTGAAGCCAAAGTGATCCTGTATCAGATGCTCTGGCATGTCAGAGGCCACAACAAAACTCCCAGACAAAGCACAGCAAGCAGACAGGAAGGAAATGATGTGACCAGAAGGGGCTGTGAGTACACATGGGAGCTGTGTCTCCCTGACCTTGTTCAGGGCATTGCCTAGAAAATGCTGGGAGGGCTCACAACTGGAGTAAGAAAATATGCAGGTATGTAAGGGAAGATCTCTGCCATCTCATTACCCTCTCCCTACTCTCCTCCCTGCTACTCCTACCTGCAAGGAAAAAGAGACAAATTAGCAGGATGAATTTAGATTAATACACAAGGACGGGAGAGAGATAGTTACTGATATTGTCAGCAGAGGAAATATTTAGCTTTTCCTTAATGGAGAAATGCAACGTTTCCTCTGTTAGCAGAAAGCTCCCTGAACATATCTGGCAGGGAAAAAGACTTCAGTCAACAGCCAGCCTCAGAAGCAGGAAGACGAGTTTAGTTACCAGAGAGCAAATGGTGAGGCACATTTAGTATACATTTATTGCACAGTGGGCTCTGAGGTGACAGATGGTCAGATTAAAGCAGAGTTGGGTGCTGAGGGAGGGAAACACACCCGTGTTTCCTGCAAGGGTATCCATGTTTGAGCAGCTGGGACAGCCTGGTCATCAGAGGAACAGCTGATCAATCTGTCACTGCAATGCCCTCCATGCTGATGGGGCACTGCTCACTTTGCTGAACACCATTAAATGGGGTAATACTGGGATGAGTGGCTATTTTCTGCTAGCAAACAAGGCTCAGGGACTCTTTTTCACACATCCCCCTTCTCTAAACAAAACCAAGATACACTCTGATATGAAACACACACTCAGCATCTGCAGAGCTCCCTGGCATTCAGCAGGGTTGTACTTGGCACATCCTTTCCAACATTTCTCTCCTTTCCTGGTAAGTCAGCAGGTGACCACAGCTTGGTTCATGTATCAGATAAAAACACTCCAGCCTGAAAAAACTCCCTGATCTTTGCAAAGCACTGACAAGCCCTCTCAGGACAACAATGCAGGCAGGAAAATGCTGGCTAAGAACACTGAAGACAAATCCTGCCTTTCTGGAATGGGCCAATGGACCTGTAGCCACACTGAGGAATTCATAGATCTCCCTCTGAAATGCAACTGCTTACTGGAAAACTAGAGGATAGCAAAAATGTGAAATTTTCACAGCCTGATGCACACAAGAGCAAGAATATCTAAGTTGATGAACCAGTTGTCAGTGGTGTAATAGAGCAGAAATAAATCTCAATCTCTGCAGCACACAAGTATTTTGAAGTTGTTTTTAGGTGTTGATCAGTTAAATGTAACGTTTAGTGCCACTGAATTCCTGCTTTGCTGTAGAGAATGACCAAAGAATTGCAGATTGGCAAGAAGGGAACTACCACAACCCAGGGGAAAACTTCAGAGAAGTTACAGTCAAGTTCCAATTTTGGGCTTCCTAAGCCAGGCTGTTCTGCACAGCTTAATGCATCCACTTCCTACTTCTGAGACATCAGGACCCAGCCAGTTTCAGCCCCAATTTCCAAATCTAAGAGTTAGATGACTTTACTAAATACCCCATATACAGATCTGAGACAAGCTCTCAGATGTTCTGAGACCCTTCTGTCAATCTCTACATCACATTTGTTTCACTGTGATTTTACATCCACTGAGGAAGAATCCTCAGTCAGTACTCTGGAAGTGCTGAGCTCTTCCCTCTCATGTTTTACCTGCTTTGGGATTTGGTTTTAACTCCAGGCTTTCTTGATCAGTTGCATCCAAAATCTTGTATTTGCTTTTTCTTTTGGATTTTCCTTTCCGTCTAAAGGGGAGGAAAAGGAATTAAGAGACAGTCCATTTCCAAAAGAGCCAGAAGAAAAACAACTCTGATCTTCAAAGCTAAAGCGCTTGCTATTTAGGATCATGTTCATATTACTAAGTGAAACATTAAAATGTTGGTAAGTTGCACATTTATAGGTTAATCCAAATTTTGCTTCTTAACAAACCCCAGTTTTTAGACTTCCAACATTTAACTTGAAACGCTTAAGTGAGAAAATCCACCATGCCAAAGCTCACAGATGACCTGCTGGGACAATGGGTTTGAATCTTTAACCTCCTACTGCAGACACTTGGCTGTGAAACCTGGATACAGCCGGGGTTTGGTCTCAGTCCTACCTCTTGCAGCAGCAGATCACCATCCATGACAAGATTCCAAAGGCAACCACGATGAGGAAAGATGCAATGATCACATATAGCACACTCCACTCTGCAAGCAAAACCCCACAGATAAACACCTTTTGGCACCTCATACAATTGACAGTGCACGTTTTAGGGAACTATCCTTGGGAAAGAAAAGGCAAAGCCTGGCCCTTTGCAGAATCAGAGGCCAGCATTCCCCACTGGCAGCATCACCAGATCAGATCCCCTTGGGAAGCTCGAGGTACTATGTGTGGACTAACTGGGCAGTTTTCACTGTGTGTTTATAAAATTTGCTTTCCTGTGGCAGGAAAGCCTCTGTACAGACATGACAGAAGTGATTTATACACCCAGAATGGACTCAACTCTTAGTGAGTGTTCACTGGGAGGGTCTGAAGAGACTCACTCCCCTATCACACATCATCTGCCCAGAAGGTGAGACAAGGGACTGCATCCTGATGTCAGCATCTCATCAGAGCAACTGGGAGACAGCAGGTGCCTGGCACTGTGCCCACCCTGGATTTCAAACATGGGTTTCTTGGCCAAGGTGTCTACCCCAGGGGGGTTCACATACCACAGTTGCTTTCGCCATCCCCCATCTGCACCCTGAGGAAGTTCTCCATCCAGAAGGGGTCACACACGCAGCGTTTGGTGAAGGAGTCACAGCGCCCGTGCTCAGAGCAGTTTAGCTGACAGGCTGGGGGCCAAAACCAGCAAGGTGAACTAAATGACTCACAGGTGAGGTAAAAATGGGACAAAAGAGTTCAATACAGCCAACGTCTTCTGCAGGCTCTGACCTGAATGTGGCCCCTCTGTAGCTCATTCATAGCTCAGCCATAATCTCAAGAGGTGAAAAGTGCAAACGTAAGCACCCAGGCCTCACGCCAAACTGAAACATCCCACTTCACCAGCAACATACATTTTGCCTAATAAATCCTCATTTTGATATACATGTTTTGGAATTTGTGTATTTGTCAAGTAAATGATTTTAAACAAAGTTTTGATTTTCCAATTCAAACGCCTGCCTGTGAGACAGACATGAAACAAACAGATCCTTTGGAGGGACCAAAGAGAACTGAAAAATAGCTTCTGAAGGCCACAAGATGGTAAAATCAGGAAGTAATGAAAATAATTACTTTACACAATTCTAGTTTCAAATCTCTAACTGATCAGCAAATGATCCTCACAGGATAGATCTCATAAAAGAAAAACAGTACTAACGTAAAGATGTAAAATAATGAAGGGGAACATTTCCTGCAGACTGATGTTTGTGGTGCACAGGAAATGAGTGGGTTCACAGCTACCAAGATGTGCAGTTTATTGTTTTCAGGATGACACTCATTTCAGTGGCTGCAGTCCATTAACACTGTACTTTAGTTTAATAAGTATCAATCTGCTTTTGGTTTTGTGAACTCTTATCTTCACAGTAACATTGCAAGTGACTATTTATAAGAAGCTGAATAGTGAATAGATGGAATTAATGGGTAAATAAGTGGTTAGTGAATAGTCTAATAGACTTAATTTTCTGTTTCCCATTTATTAAATGAAAGCTCCTGCAGTGACTATAAGTGTGTGGGTATGGGCACGTTTTTAGCACCCTTATTCTGTCAGGCAGCTGAAAAGAAGGTGAAAGATGTTCAGTCCAAGAGACTCTCACTTACTGACTGTGTTAATTTCCAGTGCCCGGAAGATGAGGAAGTCTGACTGTTGTTTCCGCAGTTCATTCTTCAGCGTCCAGGCCACCTCTCGTCCTTTGAATATCTGATGGGGAGGCTGGTTCTGCACAAAGAACACCATCTTCGTGCTGCAAGAAAGGCAAGAATTATTTTCTGCTGCTTCTCCAAACATCAGATGGAGAGCCACACTCTCCAGACTGACATTAGAAGGACTTACTCAGAATCCCAAATTTATCGAAGACCAGACTTCTGTCTCTGATAGTGTTTGAGAACAGTAATGGCAGACCTGGTTCTGCAGCAAAAAACCCTTCAGGATATCTGATACATTCATGTTTTCCAAGCTAGGGCTGCACTGTTCTTGAATTTGCACATCAAGCAGATCTTTGCATGTTCATGCTAAGCATGAAATCCCCAAACTTCAAGGTCCTGCTGTTTTCATATTCTCCCTTCCTCCCTGTGGGATCCTTAGACTTTACTACACCTGGAACTTGAGGGCCCATTTACCTGCTCAGCACAGAGCTCCAGTACCAGACAGTGGAAGTTTACAGTCTTTTGCAGAACTGAGTCTGAATGCACCAAGTGCTATAGCCCAAAAACAACCCAGGTGTGAAGGCTTTTGTATTGTGCAGCTTTTGCTGCATTAACTTTATGATAGAAGAGCTTGTTCCTCATGGCTTGCTCACCTTGCAGAGCCCTGTGGATCTTTTAGACTCACAAAAGGATGTATGAATGTTTGAGATGTATCATCACTAGTGAGCTTATGAGTCAATGGGATATCAGTGAAACCTTCAGAGTATGTGAAAAAGAGCAAACCAGCAGTCAGAGGAAAAAGCTCTTTTTTAAACAGCACAAGTTACTTTGATAGTGTAAGCAAAAATGGGATCTTAAAGCCATCTGTCAGGAAACAATCTCTGCTCCTTTATAACACTTCCCACTCTTTTGTCTGCTTGAGCATATAAACAGATGAAGCATTAATGACAAGAAGCCCTTACTTGCCTTACTCAGGGGTGACTGGCTTGCTCATGGCAGAGACAGACAGCTAATGTTACAACAGAAAGTGCTGGCTCCTCTGTTCTCAGCTCTCTAGGTTTGCATGGACAATGAATTCTGATTTTCCTGCTACAGAAGGCCAAGTGGACATGAAGAAATCAATACATCACAGCACTCAGGGAAGTGTAAAGTAACAGCAGATTTATTGCTGACTTGCTGCAGGACTTGAAGCATGTCCCTTAAATCTTCTTCAGTGCTTTAGGTACTTTAAAACTACTCCCCTTTTAATAAAAAAATAAGTGCAATATTGCACTTATTTCAACAGATTGCCACTCATGGCTTGTTGCCACTCTCCAGGCAGGTAACATCACCCTGACCTACAGCCCTGCTCAGCAGCCAAGTTCCATGTGTTTAGGAGAAATGCAGTTTTCTGTAAGCCAACTAGTAATCAAAACTAAGCTTTTCTGTCTCCTCAAAGAGAAATTACATTGGCTTTCAACATTTTTTCATACACTAAGTTGAAGCAGTTGTGTAAGCAATAAAGCTACTGCAGAATTAGTGGAAGGTGTCCCAGCCTGTGGCTGTGTGGTTGGAACTGGGTGATCCTTGAGGTCCCTTCCTACCCAAATCAGTCTGTGATTGTATGAACTACCAATTTGGCAGAAGGTGAGGATTGTTACACACTCTGGTGTGTCATAAATGTTTCAGCAAACTCCTGCACCAAGCCCCATTACTTCTCCAGTTACAAATCACAGCTGTAGAACATCCCTTCATACAGCCTCCGCAATTTTCAAAAAACAAATCAGATTTGTTCTTATTTTACAGGTTTGAGGTGAAAAGACATTAGCAGCAGCAGTTTTCAAGGGCAATGCACCATCTCCAGAGGGGAAAGATACTCAAGACCTGCTTGGCAGCTCTGATCTGAGCAGGAATATCGACATAAAGCAACAACTCCACATGTTCTGATGATCCAATCTGCTTTCCAAGAGGCCTTGGTTTTCCAAACCCTCAAGCAATTCCTCACTGTGTACCCTCCCAGATGAATCCCACCTTTGCTCAGTGTATGGCTGGATCTTTTGCACGGTGATGTCTGAGTCAAGGACTCCCAGCAGCACCCCTATCTGCCGGATGAACATCCCCTTCTGCCGCTCCGTCAGCTGGCTCACATTCACATCCAGAATTATCTCCACCAGGTTATTTTTCCTAGGATCTAGAGAGAATGTAGATAGTACAGATCTTTAGAGTTCCTGTGTAGCAGCCTGGGCACAAGGCAGGTTTTTAAGCTATCTCTCCAGGATGTTTCTGATTTGAACACAGAACTACGGAATGGCACCGTGGGAAGGGACACAAGTATGGCTTTCACAGGTAACAGAGCAGTGAGAGTCAGCCCTCAAAAAACACAGGAAAACACAACCACATCCCCCAAAATTTTGATCTTTACAGTTCTAAACTGGACTATATGATAAATTTTAATCCCAGTATACTGTATCCAGAATGCTGCAGGCAAATGTTGTACAGCACAAAACCCAGACTCACCAGGTTTGACCTCCACCGTGGTTCTTTCCACATCACTCTCTCCTTTGGCATCTGTTACTCTGAGGTGAAATGTGTAGGTCCCTTCTACCAGATTGGACAGGAGGAGGACAGGATGGTGGTCTGAATTATTTAAGACTTCCTGGAAGGCAGAACAAAGTAAGTATGAGGAAACAAACGATCAAAGTAGCATCATGTATCATCATTTTTCAAGATATGACAGAGTACACAGCCCAACAATGAGCTTTGTATTTCCTCAGGAGCTGTCAACACTACCTTGCACTGATTTTTGTGATCTTTTACAAAAGAAAGCTCACCCCAGCTGCAGGGCTCCCCTCATCCCGGGTCCACAAGTAGCTGACAATCCCCTTATCATCAGAGGACTTCGATCCATCCAACTCCGCTGTGTTTGTGGGCAAGGTGATGACAACGTTACCAGCAATCTTTGCAATGGGTGGCTTGTTTATCTCTAAATAAACAGAGAGAAAGCACTTGGAGAAAGATCTTGTAATGCCCAATCAAAAATTACTGCATCAGATCTCCAGTGTACTCCAGAAATCCCTATCTAACCCCAGGGAGGAGAAGGGAAATACTGCAGGATTAAGCTGAAGATACTGTTCTTTCAGAAAAGGGCAAACCTCAAGGCCACTTCGGTGCTCTCCACATTGTCTCCCTCCATTCCTTACTTTTATTGTGTCTCTGAACACAGGTTTTGCTGAACTGCTCAGAGATAATCTTTGTTTGGACATACCTTCTTTGACAATGACATTGACGGAGCTTTGGCTCTGCAGGTTCCTCTCATCTTTCACTGTCAGAGTGAATTCATATGTCCCAACCTGGAGGCCTGTGACAGTGGCAATGCTGCTGTTGGCATTCTCCAGCTTCACACCATCTGGACCCCTAACCAAGACACAAGGGGTTTGGTTAGTTTTTGACCTTTTTCAGGGGGTTCGATCAGTTTGAACTTTGCACAGAGCACTGGAGGCAGCCTCGCTCCAAACAGGAGCCTGGAAATAAGAGTCCATGATAAAAAGCAAACTTATGTTCTCCAGTTACAGCAAGATAATCTAAAGAGTAAGTGCAGGATCCAGAACAAAGAGCATAATTTCTGACAGTTTAATGTTTTGGTTAATTTTAAACTGGAGGAACACTGATAGCAGCATTTAGGTGGTGTTTACAAATAGTGGTATTTTCAGCAAATTGGCTTGTGAACTGAACAATGAGCCAATTTTGTTAAAAAAACAAACAAACAAACAAACAAACAAAAAAACAGTCCCTCATTTCTAGGGCTTTGCACAGACTTTGCATCAGTAAACAGAAAAAGCTACTGCAAGTTGCTCATAGGCTTTTTCCTGAATTCCCTAAAGCATTTCAGGGAATTTGGAGTCGAAAGAGAACTCTGCCTCATTTAAACAAACTGCAAAAGCATCGAATTAGGAGGCCCTGCTGTTGTTTGATTACAAGGGTCAGTCTCTCCATGAGACCAAGACCAAGCTCCACTGCTGTGAGTAGAAATATGGCTGAGCCACACCAGGCTCAGAGTGGGAGTTAGGCCTAGAGATGAAGGCACAGGTATTTCTCATGCTCAAAGAAAAATCCACTTCTTTCCAATAAAACATAAATCCTTGTCTTATTCAGGACCCTGGTAAAGCTTGTCAGGCCCAATGTGATCATGACTGAATACAAGGGAGGTGTGGGAATGTGACTTGTTTTAAATGAAAGATTTGGATACACAAGAACACGGAAGGTGATACACACTGTGTTTTTTCCCAAAGAAAGTAGACTATCTTCTGGTCATCTGTACTCTTGCTGCCATCTAGAGTGGTGCTGTCCACAGGAAGAGTCAATTCTTTATCTGGACCAGCATCTGCCTTTGGGGGCTTGTTGTTCTCTGGAAAAGAATGCAGGATTTCTCATACACAGACCATAAAGGTGAAGCTTAGAACAGCACCATTAAGATTTTCTCCATGATCCCCAGTACATCCCCGTGCCCACTACCTCGTACTCAAATAAAGTGAGGCTAAAAGCAGTTAAGAATTCCACTGAGCATTTCATTCACACATCTGCAATAAAATGAGACTTCTGAATTTTGTTCTCATTCTCTAAGTACTGCTTCACTTCTCCTGCCCCTGTCCCAGGACGCAGCACCATGGGCAGACACAGCTGTTTGGAAATACAATCCTGCCTGTATTGTAGGAAAATATCAATTAGGTTACATTGTGTAAAGTAAGAGAACAGCCTACAAAGGCAATATTCCTACAAGTTTTCTTTTGCTCATTTATCACCAATATACCAGCCCAGAAGGATCCTAGATCAAAGCAGCTTTTCTGAAAGTCACCATAAGATCTAGAGGCTGCTGACAGATTGCTGCTCACCTCCATGCCCTGGAAGGAAAGCAGCAGCAGCAGGTAAAAGGCAGCTTACCTGGCTGAACTATCACAGTGACCTCTGCAGTGGACTGGTGCCCAGCAGAATCAGTCACTATGAGCTGGTAAGTGTAATCACCTTCCTGCATTGCAGAGAGCTGTAAGACTGGTGTCCTCACACCCTGTGAGAAAACATAGTCATGGATTAAAAACAATCTTCATGCAGATGATGATGATGGACCAGAAGACTCTGATTGTAAAGTAATGATTACCAGCACATTCTAGGGAATTATTACCAACTCCTGCCTGGGAGTGCCACTTCAGCATACAAAGCTCTAGCAGTTAAATTTACCCACACACATGGACACTGTTGTGGGACATAACAGTAATGCTATACATACAGACCTTTTGGGATTCAGTAGTTCCCAACTCCAGTAAAAGCTCTGGGGAGCCCTGTACAATTCCCACACATTGTGAAACTGATTCATGGACTTTCTTATTCTATACATTTGACAGTAGTAATAATCATCTTTAAAAGAAAAATGACGACACAGAAACAAGTTCCAACATTTACTGTTTAGCACTGAGGAGAGTCTGGCCAGTATCAGCAAAATTTAAACTTCAAGATGCAGCTCAAAAGTTCCCACCTCTCTCAATCCCCCTCTTCAGTAGGATTTAAAACTGCATTGCTCCAGAAAGGAATGGGATGCCAGTGGTAAGACTGGTACACCAGCTCAGCCACTAAACCAGTATCAATTTCACACAGATTTAACTTTAAGCACATACTTCATCATCACACATTTCCTCTGTTAGTATTCTAAAAGACATTTGCTAAAAGTCCATTAAAACTGATTTGATTATCGATAAAAACCCAGCTAGGGAGTAATCCAGGTGGAACACTGGAGACCTGCACTGACCTGCATCTCCATCACTTTCCCTTTGCTGTTGGGGCTGAGCAGCCACTCATAGCTGACGATGCTGTGGTCATCCGTGCTTTGGTTGCCGTAGAGCGTGATGGAGTTCTGGGGCAGGGTGATCACCTGGTTTGGGCCAGCATTGGCCACTGGAGGATAATCCACTGCCTTCTTCACAGTCAGGTTGGCAGTGGTGGAGTTGCTGGCACCATCTGAGTCCACAACTGTTAGACTGAAGAGGGGAAAAAAGAAGCAAAAGCACTGAAGAGTGATGGTGATTAGAGCTGAACATAGCCTTTTCTCAATAGAAGACTTCCCCCAAGTGTCCAATTATCAGCCTCAAAGTGATGCAAGGAATTCTACAGTCACATCCATCTCTCATTTGAAATCTGCCCAGTTCCAAGGTGAAACACAGAAGTGCATTACTAACCCACAAGTGGCCTGCACACAGCACATCTCCTCAGATGGAAACAACACAACTGCTTTTTGCTAAATCTAGATCTGAACATGGACCTGATTAGTTCATATGCCAACTGCTTAACAAGAAAGCAGGGTTCAGTAAGAGGTACTCCAGTTTATTTTATTTTAAATAGATCTGCTGATGCGGTGATGGACATCACACCAAAGTACAGGCCAAAGGAAAAACACAGGACAAACACAAAAGTAAAATCAGCTACCACCTATTTCCCAGGTTGTGCATCAAACCATTAGGCCTCATTCACTTATCTGAGACAAACACATTGCATTTAAAAACTGGATTTGAAGCCTGCATTTCTTCCTAAGCTTTTACCCAGAGTTTAGATTTGACATTTCAAGAGAGCATTTTGTAGCACTGACAGACCAGCCATCATCTTAACCAGGGCTACAAGTCAAGAATAAGAAGTAGCTGGACAGTTTATCTCTCCTGAAGTGCAAAGCTGCAGAACTACTTGAAAGTGTAGGAGTGGAAAAAGAGAACATCACAAAATGGAGTTCTATCCAGGTTTTGTGTTGTTTTTAAAATGTTTTTAACCAGATTAACACTTCAGGAATCTCATCCATTTCACTTTCAAGGGATGAGAACTGATGGACTCTCCCAGGTGTGACCTACCTGAAGGTGTAATTCCCAGGTACCAGGTTGGTCAGTGTCAGTATGGGAGTATCACTGGAAACCTTCTCCTCCCGCAGGGGACCCTTCAGCTCTTCCCAGTGGTAGCTGATAATTTTATCATCATCAGTGCTTTCTGTTTCAGTAATGGAGGAAAACACACACGAGGGGTTGGAAAATGCTGCTTCACATATTCCAGATGGTCAATCCCTACTTCTGCTCTGGGCTTAGTGGGCAAAGGTAGTTTTGGTCCAAGCCCAGAATCTCTGTTATGCTCAGACACCCAAACTGTAACAAATCAGTGCTAGTTGAGGCTAAGACAACCTGAATTTGTTCAAAGGAACTTCTGAAAAGCTCTAGTGCAGGCCAGGATCACTGAAGGTGCCATGTCAGTAACTTACACATTTAAAGTTTAGCCAAGAGACCAGTAATTTTGACTGATAGTAATAATGTTTTTATTCTAACCAGCAACCTCCAGAGCTCTTCCTTTTTTAGGAGATTTGCTCAGGCCAGTGCCCTTCAAAAGGGAACACAGAGAGGTGCTGTTGTGTGTGCTCTGCTCTCCTGGCCAGAGAGGCTAATTCTTTTCCCTGAACATTGTCACTGTTTCTCTCAAACTTCATGCAAGAGGCCAGCCCAGAATCAAACACAAACCAGCCCTGCTGGATGCTGCACTTAAACCTGTAAGTACTCACTGCTGCCGTCGATAAGAGTGGAAATGGTTGGCAGGGAGATTTCCTGGAACGGTGGGGACACAATAGCAACAGGAGGCTGATTCA
Source organism: Certhia americana (assembly GCA_018697195.1). NCBI lineage: Eukaryota > Metazoa > Chordata > Aves > Passeriformes > Certhiidae > Certhia > Certhia americana. The sequence goes on from JAGMWU010000028.1 coordinate 3,290,884, forward strand.
CCCGGGGCTCTGCAACAACAACCCAGCTGTTACCATGACACTACAGGCAGAAAGCCCTGGCCAAGGAACTGCCAAACTATCAGCAACAGTGATTTGTGCTTCCAGCATGTTTTACACCAGCTTGGGGAAATAATGTTACTAAAAGGGGTTTCAAACAGCACGGAGGTGAACAGTCAGTACATCAGTGCTCTGGGAAGGCTGCACTGCATCAGTTTTCCCCTATTGGGTCAAGCACCTACAACTTCTTGTCACAGTGTGGCTGCTGCTCTGAAAAGTGAAGGATTTTGGTGCATGTTGCCAGCTACAAAGTCACTGCTTATAAGGAAATGATCAGCCACAGCACCCAGAAGACCAGCCACATACTCGTGCTAATTTAGGGAGTGCAAGAGCCCTTCTTTGCCCACAAAGCTTGCACAAGAAGTCTTGATGAAGACTGCAAAATGAAGGGGCTTTATTGAAATCTGTGGTTGTCTCTTTACACAGACCACCTAAAAAGTGAAGCAGTCAGCACAAGATGCTGTTATCTCCACCAGCTCATCTGCAAACCACGTCTTACAATAAGGAATGAGATTTGACTTAATCTGCCCGTGGTTGGGAATGATACTCCTTACTGGACAGGGAAGAAAGGAACCTCCAAAGGAGCTTCAAAGCTCTGGTTTCTCTTCAGTTTTCGCTCCTGCTGCTATAAACTTTTTGTCAGACTGCAGATAGTTTTTATGGAAGCAGTGCCCTTTCAGGGTGAGGTGTTTGCTGAGCACTTCCCTATCAGGATTACAGTTCTTTTATCAAGTGGTTGGCTTGATGCAGTACAGCAAAAATAGCTGTGTATTAGCAATAGCTTCCCATCTCAGGGAATTACTTAATACACATATATATATATACACACACACACATGCTGCAAGTTCACAGAACAAAGAATTATCACCACACTAAACCAAATAATCTAACCCCATGGTACAGCTGCCTTGACTTGTCAGAGACGTGGGAAATCAAGGAAAATCCAATCCCAGCACTCACTTGGATTCACTGTTACATTCACGTATCCCTCTCCGTGCGCGTTTTCCCCATCCACCACGACTTTGAACTCGTACAGGCCAACAGTAAGCTGGAAACACAAAGGATTATTTACTTACAGGTTGGTGGCACCTTGTCAGGACCTAGTGGAAGGTCAAGTTCCTGTGCTTTGGCAAAGGAGCACCCAAGCAATTGTGCTTCAGCCCCTGCACACACAGAAAAGTATGGTTTTCCAGGCCAAAATGGTATTACACATATTCTTGTTTACAATGGCTATGCAGAAACCAAAGACTCATATTTCTCTCTGCCACATGATTGTCAGTCAAGCTTTATTTTCCAGCAACAAAAGGTAACCAGAAGAGAGATAATAGAAATTAGTTCAGGTTGTCTGGCCACAGGAATCTGTACTAGCAGATTGCATTTGAGGTGAGAAAAGCTACATATAAGAAGAAAATCTCCTGTATGTTTTTATATATGCAAGTGTTTCTTCTTTTTCTCTTCTAGGTGACATGAGTCAGGCAGTCACCTCTTCACCATTCACTGCTGAGCCAAAATGAGAGGGTGAGGGATCAGGTGCCAGATAGTAATTTTGATATCCAAAAGGCTGAAGCCCTGACAGAGACCTGCACACTCCTTCCTAAACCTTGTAGACTTTTTTCTGAGTGCAGTAGAATTCTGGCTGCTCAAAGGAAGGTCTCAAGTACAGAATTGTACATTCACAGTACTTAGAGTCATTCCCTTGTTAAGAAGCCCCACGTGCAAGAACTGACAACCCTTTCCCTGTTACAGCTTGTCTAAGAGCAGCAACCAGGGACATGGCACAAGCTATTGCAGGGCTCTCATTAATGGAAGCAGCAAGTCCCTCTTCCAGTACAAGGCTCAGACCTAACCAGACTACCACACTGTTCCAGGAATATTCCCACCCCTTGTTACTGTTAAATTGTGCCATTTGTGTGCCTTGTCACACTGCTTGTAGACAGCTTGTACCTCCTGAAATCAATTTCTTCTTTCCCTCGTGCCAGATCAATCTCCTTTTCCTAAGAGCCTCAGAAGAGAGCTTGCAGTCGAATGTTGGCTGCCTGCCCATCATGCAATTTCCTATTCCATACAAGTCTTTCCTGGCTGCTGGGGTCCCCCATCTTCTCCCACTGACATTTAGCACAACAGGATACGAAGCAGCCAAAGCTTTACCTTAGACAACTTCAGGGTCTGGGAGCGCTTCCCTTCCATTTCTCCACTGTAGTCTTTTGGATGAGTAATCAACTCCCACTCATAGGAATATGTGGTTCCTTAAAAAAAAAAAAAAAATAAAAGGTCCAGATGTTTGTTTTCAAAGCCTGTCTTTCTGCCATGCTGAAGAATTGCAAAGGTATTAAACATTTACAAGGCACATTCTGCTGCACTGTAGAGAAATGAGACAGCTTGGGCTGCGGCTTTTTGGGAATATACCCAGGAAAAGAGACAATCTGTGCTTCTAAACTAATTTACTCTGGAATCAAACCCCATCTTTTAGCCTCTAAGGCAATAAAGAGCTTTGGAACAATCACAGCTCCAGGATAATAAGAGAGAAAAGCCTTATCACATCCTCAGATCCTGCAGACACAGGAATGCCAATTTTTGAACAGGAATGAATCAATCCCTGCTGCTGCATAACATGGAACACACCTGCCTCTGCAGCTCCCACTGCCACAGTGAACAGAGTTAAGATAAGAATTTTAAAAATACCTGCCAACAATTTGCATGATGCAATGAAGAGTGTACAGAATGTGTTCCTCAGTAGGCAAATACCCCAATTCAGGTTTCAATCACTTGCTAATACAGCTCAGTTCCTATCAGCAAATATCAAGAATAGATTCTAAAAATTCAATTCTTCCTCACACACCACCCTGAGAATGTGCCATCTTTTCTCCCATCTTTTCCCACAATTTCCCAAATCCACTTTGTAGCTATGTAGCACTTTCCTTTTTTTTTTTGTGTCTCACTATTTTCTCTGAGGCAGCATGATGTAATAGCTGAGTATGAAAAATTTCCACAGGAAAGTGCCCTCTGACAAAAGACATTTTCAAGACTATCCTTATTACATGCCATACAGAATGACTGTTTGCCTTTTCCCATCCCAAGCCCTTAGCAGAATTCCCAGGGAAGCCTTACGAGGTGGTGGTTCAGGAAGCACAAATGCATTCAGCTGAACTTCATTCTTTGGCAGGGTCACTTTGACACTGTCTCCAGCAGAAACCACCAGTTCCTTCATAGCTGAAAGGGACAAACACAGAATTGGAAGAGGAACAGAAAAAACCCAAAAGTACATAAATCCACCTTGGTTTCAGTTTATGGAATAAACCCCAGCTACAAATAATGATGTATTTTGTAAACATCCTGTTCCACAACAGACCTCTCATTTCAGGTTTTGCTCTCCTTGTCAATGCAAAAGCACTAATGGGAGTTTACAATTTTTAGACAAGTCCAAAATTACTCAGTCACCTCTCTCTTCACAGATACTGTGTTGAAATGTGGCCCTTGGGCCCTGCACAGGGGATTCTCTTCACCCAGGTCCAGCAGGATGGGAAGGGTTTTACTTGACAGCTTTTTGGCAGAGAACTCAGCTGCAGGCTCATGACACAGCAAGACAAACACTGCTACTTCCAAACTGCAATTCCAGAGCTTCACGAATATATAAAGAATCCACAGAATTTCTTTTAAAAAACTGCTTGAGGGCTAAGAGAATTTTGTTAAACCTGCATAGCTGCCACACTGGGTATGGAAGCTCAAGACACAAACCTGATCCTTTTATTTATATTTCCTTTTCCACCCCCACTCAAGAATTTTCTTGCCATTCCATTTCAAATAAGCTGACAGGTTCCTTTTAAAGACTACAGGGTAACCTTGAAAACTATGGCCAGGGACATATTTTTCTCTGCTTTTTATTAGCATTAAGATAACCAGAAAGTTGAACACGTTTCTTAAAAATACCTCTTGGCCTCTTCATCTCTCTCTTCCCTTCCCATTTGCTTAATATTTGTCTTTTTATTTTTATTGGACCTGGGAATTATGCATAGAAAATATGCTTTCTTTAGTTTGACCCTGTCAAAGACAATGTTTCAGAGGTATGCACAAAAAGTCCAAGTTAAAAAAGATGGGGAAAAAGGACCTTAAACATTCAGCTATTTTCCCACCTTTATTATCTATTATTTATCTATCCTCCAATTTTAATAGCTAGTAGAATTAACCACCTTTTTTTTCCTTCTCAAATACTCCATCAGTCTTTCACCTGCAAAGAGTTCCAAGGCAAAAAACAATCAGATCTCATTAGGAAATAAAAACAAACCCCAGAAAAACAGATAAAAAACCTTGGAAAAACCTGGTAGCTTGGAAAAACTATTCTTTATGTCATCTTTGTGTTGGTTAGCAAAACCAGGAGGCCCTGGCTATGTTAGTCTTCCCAGACAAGCCAATGAAGATGTTTAAAGTATATTTCTCAGTTTTAGCTGGGGTAAGCCCTTAAAAAAGAAAACCATTAACTTGTCAGCACAAGCAGCCAATGAGCTTCCTGCCAAAAACATCTTTGGATGCAGTGCTTCCCTTACACTTTCCATTTTGTTCCCTTGTAAGGGAAAGGAACCCTAAATTCAAAAGAAATTCAGCTGTGAATGCTTCAGCACACTGGATTAACTGAATTCTGAGACACCACACGAGCAATACACGCCATTCCCTGCCCGTAGCCATCGCTGACAGCCTGCTTGAGGGAAGAGAGCTGCCAAAGGGCATTTTGGCCTTTATGCATTTTCAACAGTCTGTTTTAGGAAATACCAGCTGTGAACAGAAACATCATGCTGCAAAGCAAAGCACAGGCTAACAGCCAAGTGTTCTCCATGGCTGAGCTGTGCGGTGACACTTCAGGGACAGAAAATAATCAGTTACACCCTTTTTGAGCACACATTAAGATTTCTGCTTGATTTGATGGATAGCAGCGTGCCAAGGCTACTGGAAAAATGCCTCCTGGGACTCTGCCCTGCATCACATCTCAGCCTTCACTTTGGGAATCAAGATATCTCCATTAGTTCCCAGCTGTCCTCGCATGCAATGGTCACATGCAGATTTATGATGCCCAAGTCCCATTCCAGACCTCAGGAGTTACTGTGATCCAACAGCACATGTGCTGACACAGTTGCCTCAGTACTTTCTCCAAGGTACCATAATTATCTCCTATTTTTCCACACTGCCGTGGCTTGAAAAAACCTCAGCAGGTGACATTTGCTGGAGCCCTGCAAGTCCTCACCTGGCGTGGTGGCAGCAGTGCTTGGGGCTGCAGCAGTGCTGCTCTGGGCTGTAGGAACACTGCCATTTGTGGGAACTCCACTGGGCACAGAAGTCGCTGCTTGGGCCTTTGCTGTGCTTTTCACTGGCACAAAGCTGGCTGTAGGAAACACCTCAGAGTGAGGATGGGCATCATCAGGCTGCCCAGGCTTCTCAGTCTTCCCTGGAGCTGTCAAGTCCAGTGCTACAGGGCTGGAGAATGTAGTCAGCACTGATGGTTCTGGTGAAGATGTTCCTGTGTGGATCTGTAAAGGAAAAAGTTGTCTGAATTTGACCTGAATGCTGAATGGCAGTTTTAAGTTGCCCTTCTCCTCCTCCACAGTTAGGGAGGCTGAAAAATCCCTGGTTTGTTTTTCCAGAAGCAGGAATTTTTACAGCTTCCTCTTCTCTCTTCTGAACTGTTTCTCCATGTTCTTCCTCCACAGCAGACAGGCCATTTCTACCTGAGCTGAACACCAGTTAACACCAGATTTAGCTACAGCATTTAAGTACCAAGGCTGCTGATGTGGTAAATATAAGAGAAGGTTCAAAACTGCAATGAGGGGAGCTAAAAGAACAGAAAGGTGGGATAAGTCAGACCCTGAAGACAGGGACCACAAACTGGGGTTCATTTACTTTGGCTGTGATTTCCTCTTCCTGAAGCCATGCAGTTGGCCAACATGAAGCAGGAGGATTGCAGTGGCATTTTATGTAATAACTGAATTGTTTCAGCAAGAGGGAATTTATTTTGGAATCACTCTTCAAAGCAAGGTGAGCTGACACACACAGCTCCCTGTGTGCCTGCCCCAGGAGAGGCTGCTGGGGCAGGGAGAGGAGCTAGAGGGCACAGTCTGCTCACATCCACACAGGATGAGCCACTTGATTGAAAATAATCAGAGTGGCAGGAACAATTTCCTTTCTTTCATCAGAAAATTCCTTTTACCTAGCCCAGTTCCAGTTCCTAGCCTGCCATGCCATACTCCTGATAATTTACCCTCCACCGTGAAGTCCCTGTGTGTAGCACATTTTTTTTTTAGCTAACTATTTTGAGAACATCTGCTAAATATTTAAAATGGAGTAATTTACCATCTTTGAGTCAGAAAGTGTTTTGGAGCTGAACTTCCCACCTCTACTCCTCATTACAGAAGCAATTAAAAGCTCATTTTGGAGGAAATACACTCAAGCTTTTAGACCATGCTGTTGGCATTCAGCGCAGGAAACAGGAACTGGGAAAACACCCCAGACCATGGTGGGCAGCATCCTTGCCAGTACATGGGCTGGGCTTTAGGAAACACTAAATGTTGTTTGCAAAAATAAAGTTGTGCTGCCCACACTGAATAACCAGCCGAGCCAGAAGCAGCAGTGAAGGCACTGAGGGCTTCTCTGCAAAGTTTTTTTTCAGCCTTGGGCAAATAATTTTCTCTCACTATATCTCAGCTCACTTTGCTCACAGAATGTAAAACAATTGTTTGATTAATATCTGAGCTTTATGGACCAAAGAATCAGACACTATTTGTGTTACAGACCTAAGCTGTCTTCCTTTATTTGGTTACTTGCTAATGGGCTTACTTAAACAAAAGTATGGATTCTTTGGAATCCATGCAGGAAAAATCTGGCATGCTGCTATTCCTCAGTGGCCTCAGGACAGCTGGATGTCCCAGGCTGTACCATCTTCCACCCACTGACAAGTGCAAAGGGTACTGACTCCCTTTCCTCAAGATAAATTTTGAAATGCTGGCAGGAGAAATAGGGGAACAGCTAGGCAGGAACTCAAGTGAGACAGACTCTTTAGGAAAGGCACAGGAGCAGAATGTTTCCAAGACTTCCTACCACTATGGGAAACCATTTTTTGCTTCTCAAGAATCAAGCCAGAAGGGTCACAAGAACAAGAGTCACTAACAACGCTCAGGAGATCCACATTCACTGGCTGGCCACAGCAGAGTCCCCACTTTGCTCAGCAATATTTCCAGTGAACCGAATGCTTTCTTGACTCACTTTTAATTCCCAAAAAAACCCCACTTTACAATTAAGAGAGATCCTCTTCCTTCCATAAGTCGTCAGGATGAACTGACAGCCAAATGTCTGTGGAGAGCTTGAATTAGATAAGCTTTACCTGGAGCAACATAACAGTCAAAAACGCCTCTAATGCATGCAAGCTGAGACATTTCTTATCTTTGCTCCATAATGCTGAACTCATTAAAGCAAAGAACAGATTACTTCATTCTTGGTGATAAATGACAAGGAGACTAGAAGTTTGCCAGCTGTCCTATCTTATTAGCTTAGAAAATAGAGAGAAGTGACACATTGGCCTGAGTAAACACAGGAGCCTCAGACAATTTTGATTCCAACCCCTAAATGCCTTTGGCCTGAGACAAATAACCCAGTGTCCTTGTCTGAGAGTCCCATATCTGTTAGAGGGACTAGAGCAGCCCTGTGCATCAGAATCCACACCAAGCCCAAGTTACTTGAAAGAAAAATACCTCTGTCCTAGAATTGACTTTTATTTTTTAATATAAATAGGCCAGTTCTGAATTTACAAAATAGGCTCTTTTCAGCTTACATGGTGTCCTTGCTGTCTGCAGTAAGTGTCACATCTGTGAAGATTCTTAAAACACTAAAATGTAGGGAATGTCACAAACCATTACAGAGTTAGTGCTGGTGGTAAAGAGAGACATTTCCTTGTTCCTTGTGGATTAAAAGCACCCAGCAAGTGCAGGAAGTGTGACAGCAAGAGCCAAACAGTGGGCTTGATGTGAGGGCAGGAATGAGTTCTCTGACTCTGTTGCAACACTCCTTGTCCAGCCTTCCCCAGTCTGCCTGCAGAGCTGCTGCACTGCTGCAGCAGTGCTGCAGTTAAATGCTGCTCCTGACTGGCTATTAAATGCGTTGCTATATTTTAAAATTGACAAGGAATTCTACAACAAGACAGAGAAAACCTGGTGCCTGGAAAATGTCACTCACTTTAATGAAAAAGCACCAATCTCCCATCGTTAAGGGCTGATGAGGAGGATTCACTGTGGTTTATCCCAGTTCCATAGCATGGACACAGTAAAACCAGAAATGAATGCTCACTGCACATTAGCAAATCCCATTGCAGATGACTGTAGAGCCATCAGAACTGCAAGAGGAAAACTAAAACCCACAGAGAAAAAATGTTTTCCCAAAACTGTCATTTTCCTTCTCTCTGAGCCAGCAAGAGCAAAGGAAAAGATTTGGCTTCCACACATTCAATGCTTAGCAGCAGCAGAGGAGAAAAAACACTTGGATTTCACTTTTCCTACTTCAGGTGTTTGATACTCTAAGGTATGAATAGCCAGTACTGCCCCTATCTTCCAGCCCTTCCTAAAGAAGAGCATAAAACTCCCAGCTATGTGCTCCATGGATTGGGCCAAATGTAGCCCAGGAGAAATTCTACTGATTTCAGCATAGGTGTAACTTTATTTTGATCCATAACCAACCCAGCTTGGAATACCTTCCCTCCTGGAAGGTCTGGCCATGTCCCAAGAACACAGCCTCCAATGTTGTATCCTTGGCTTCCAAGTGCAAGGACAGCTGCAGAGCTGGCTTTGCATTTTGCAGGTAAAGTTGGGATGGTTCAATAACCCCGGAATTAGCCCAGGTGGGTATTTTAATTCTTCCTTCTCAAAAATTCCCATCTTAAACCTCAAAAATGCAAACACCAGGAATTCCATCACGCCACTAGATTTTAGCAAAAAGCTTTTATTTTTATGAACTTGCATTTTGTTAAGAGACATGGACTTTCTTACTAGCAAAAATCAAGGAGAGTAAAAACCTTTCCCCAGCACACATCCAACAATTCACATTAATGACAATGGGAGCACTTCCTAAAGATAGGAAATCCTACATGTTCAGCAACATTCAGAAGCTGATTAATCAGTGGAATTTAATATTTGCAACCAGTTTACTAGACACACATTGGCCAGTAATAGCAGGATAACCTGGAAAACAAAACTGCAAACAGAACAAGCAAGGAGATGTAAAAGCTGCTCCCCATGAACAAGAGAAGACATTTAAGAGTGGCTGCAAAGACATCTGCTCACATGTGTGACAGCTGAGAGAATGAGGTCACCGTGCTCAGCTCAACTGCTAGGAGGAGGGAAGAACAGGGAGGGTGGAAATGCTGCAGCATTGCAGGGGAGAGAGAAAGCTGAGCTCGAGTCAGCCCCAAATGCTGGGGGGGGTCTGGAAAATCAAACATTTGTCAAGTTTTAGTGCCTGGTTTCACACAAGTCACCCTGGCTGCCCGGGAGCTCTTGGCAGCGTCCCTTGGCTGCTTGCCACATCCTGCTCCAGGGTGGTGGTTCAGGCAGTCACAGCCCTACCTGCAACCAGGATTTGAAAAATTCAGTCATTTCCAGAACCAGAGGCATCGGTTCTGTACAGTGCCAAATCCCTGAAATATGGCAAAAGCTATTTCAGGGACAGTTCAACAAAACAAAATTATATTTCACCATCAGGAGTGCATTTTAGAGACAAGCATTTTAGAGATAAAGCTCAAAAATTATTTGCAGATGTAAAAATACAAACATCACTTAACAATTCAAATGTGCCAAATTCTCTGTAACTTCAAGATGTACTGGCTTAACACTGTATGTATTTGGAGTAGAGACTAAACTGATTTCATTCACCCAGTGCCAAGGTAAGCTCTGGAGGATTTGAGAAACTGGAGCACTCTTCAAAAAAGAGAATAGATGGCATTAAAATGCCAACTCAAGCAAGCAGATTGACATTGAAGCACACTGTGAGATTTATGCATGACTTTATAAAATAATGTATTTGAGTGCCTCGATTCAGCATTTAAATGAAAACTGCTTATTTTATTGTGTGGATCTGAACAGGTACTTTTACAGGTAACAGTTTTCAGCTCCCAGACAATTCACACTGACATGTCACCTTTCCTTCTCATCTGGCAAGAACATTGTGTGATTATACAGAGGAAAAGCATTATCATAGACTCCATTCTGCCTCACCTTCCCATTTCAACACAGCTTATCCCAGCTAAGAAAAGGGAGGGGGGGGGAAAACCTACCACAAAACCCAAACCAAACCCCAAACCGCTGCCTGTGCACTGACAGGAGGCTGAAAACTGGTAACCTGAAGTGGTATCTCATCACTTGGGCAGTTTCAAGTCAAAATCTACCTAAAGACAGAATGAGGAGGGGGCCAGCTGTCCCAGACAGCCCCACTCCAGCCCCAGCAACCACTTACCTCGGGCAAGTCACTGTTGGCATCCTGTGACCTGTTCACATTATTGCTCTTAGGAGGGAGTGGGCTTCTGGGGTTCTGTTCTCTTAGATTCTGTCCATTGTTCAGCAAGTCTTGCTTTTGATTTTCTTTCTCAGGAGCAGCTCTGTCTGCCACTAAGTGCCTCAGGACCTGATCCTTCCAGCGTTCTGCTTCACTTTGTCTGCTTCTGGAGTTCTCTACCAGATCCCTTCTCAAGAGCTGCGCCCTGTTACCTGCCAACCTCCACTTCTGGAATGATCTCCGCAATCTTTTCTTCCTCTGGACAGGGATGTCCCAGTCCAACCACTTGTGACTCCAAGTCTTCATGTCACTTTCCATCTGGAAGTCTAACAAGTGCTCTGTGCTTTTTGATTTCTTTAAAAACACCAAAACAGAATCTGAAAAGTCAGTCTTGTTGGCCTGACACATGCCAGGCACAGTGCAGTTCACCTGGATACACATATTTTCCAAGAACCAAAAGGCATCACAGGTGGGGCGCTGGCAGCAAGTGGTCTGACAGGAGCTCAGAGTATGGAACCCTTCCAGAAGCTGCAAATGGTGACCTGCCCACGATCTCAAACGGCCACCAAGCAGGATCCTCCCCAACTCGCATTTAGATCTGTTCCAGTTTGCATCTGGGAGATAGGAGGGAAGACAAACAGACAATTCTCAATCCTTTAAAGCCTTAATAGATATCAACACTATTGTCAAGATAAATTTGGGGCAGGAATAATGCAGGAGAGCAGACATACGAAAGTAAATCTGACTTCTCAGAATCTCTGCCTGGCCTCACTACCCACTACTACTTGTTTAAGCAACAATCTGCTCCTCCTACCTAAGCCACCACCACCCCTTCCAACAGAAGAAAGAAGCAAAAGTGAAGGCAGAAATGTTCCTGTTTCAGAGGAGCCCATAATGCCCACACTGAGCAGCTGGACCAAAGTCACTCAGCAAGTTCAGAGCCAGAAATTGAACACCAAAATCCCAAGTGCAGTTCTTTAACCAATTATGGCCTTGCCTCTCTGCCCATAGTCTGCCCTGAAGGAAAACCCTGCAAACAGTGGCACTGGCTTGGTGCACGGTACAGAGGCATTCTTAGCTCTTCCATGCTGATATTTGACTTCAGTTGCTTATTCTGACTGAATTTGCTCCACTTGGGAAGTTGTTAACAGCTTCTAGAAAAGGGTTCTGCAAGGCAAAGCCTTGCCACTCACCCTGCCATAGTGTTTTTCATTAAAAACCCTCAAACGTTTGACATAATTTCTGTTAAGAGTCAAGTCACCTCAGGACTCAGCTCTGCGGTAAAGCAGCAACTGCTCTGCATATGGATTCTTTTTTTCTTAGCATGAAAATTTGGAGTGCTTGCAGGGATTCAATGGATTAAAGGCTTCAAAAATTCAAAGCTCTGTAGATTAAGGACTCCCTAAAAATAGCCTAATGACCTATGGGACTGTTGCACTGTGCTGTGTTCAGCACCCGAGCAATAATAGGTCATTGTAAGATTATTTTACAAACAGTGTTGCTGGACTGGGAGTTGTGCAGCTAGAGAATACGCTCCAGATCTGGTTCCCTCCTTATCAAGAATGGAGTTCTTCAACAGAACACAAATGGGAAACATTTTTCTCCATTAAAATAAATTGAATTTAAATTACAATATCCTGATTGAGAATGAACTCGAGTTTAGTGACCAAGTCATGGGGGACAGAACTCCCTGTGGGTGTCTGAGCCCACCACTGTGCAGAAGGGGAGAAGCTCCTCACTCGAGCAACGAAACGGAAAAGAAACTCTGCAAATGTTCAACAGCAAGAGAGGTTGACATCAGCACTTTTAAAAAACCCAGCACCCTTGTCACCCCTCATCAACACACAACACTTCCTTGGAGAGAGAGCAGACAGGGAATCTGTGCCCAGGGCAACAGTTGACCTCATCACACCTGAAATGCCTGCACAGGCAGTGTCAGTCACAGGAAGGGACAAGCTCCTGGCACCAACCTGATGGGGCTGGAATTAGAACAGAATATGGAACTTGGTACAGAATATGGTACACACCAAAGCCACGTGTATGCACACACGCTCTCTGCAGACTTGGAGAAACAATAACAAATTGAAGAATTACACCATTCCTGTGAATTTCAACAAGATCTCATCCACTCAGATTTATGTTTTGCCTGTAAAATTCCCTCTCTGTTAAAGGTGAATCAGTGTCCCTAATATATCCTGTGCATGAGGGAAATGTGCTGCTTCCCACATTCCTAAAATCCTTCCTCCTCCTCCACTACTGCTCATCCATCTCTCCTCATATGTCAGGCCTGGCTCACACATACCACTCAAATGAAGGCTTGATATAAAGGAGTGAAATTCAACAGCAGTTTCTAGTACCAGCCTTAGAACTGAGGCACACACAAAATGGGGCACATTTAAGAGAAAAATGTTCCCAGGGAAGACACACCTTGTGACAAATCACTACATAACACAGGTACTATATTTATTCATCTCAAATGTGAAGCCTGGATCACCAGAAACATCTCCTCAGCATGTCAGAGCCATGACTTAGCCTGGATGACACAACACTACCATGCTGAGAGCATTCTGTTTCACTTTTAACACTGCAAAAACAAGATTTGAATAATATTTTGGCTACATTTCATTTCCAGAATTCTGCTAATGGCCCATTGGGACATGTTTATTTGAAATTAGCTAGTATGTTCTTCTGAATTGCTGTACATAGACAGCTTAAAACTCAGATAACTCTCAGGAATGACAGAAGTGAACAGGACTCCCAGCACGCCAGCCCAGCATTCCAGATGTGAATTTTCCACAGAGACATACTGATTTTCACTTTTCATTTTCAAGTTCCATGGCCCTTGGAGGGCATCAAACAACTCTATATGGTCTGGGAGAAAACAGAGTCTACACTCGCATTTCAGCTGTGGAAAACAGGAACATTCCTGAGGATGAGTTCCCTCCTAAGCTCAGCACCACACAAGTCACAAGACACCTGCACAGTGGGTGTGCTTAGTCACTTTTCCATATTGTTTTTGTCACATCAGTGGAGAAAACTGCTCCTCCCAGGAGTTCAGGAGTTCTTATCCCAGGGATGCAGCTCACAGCTTGGCTGAGCAGCAGGGGAATGGAACACACAGGAACAACTTCTATTATTAACTTCAGGTTTACAGTTAATCCTATCTGATAGCAGATTAATGATTAAAGACTTGACTCTGTGGACTTTTTAAACCTGCCACATGTCAGTCAGTTATGTCAACACAGTCCTCCTTGCGTAACTTCACATGACCACGCTCATTTCTAGGCAGCCCTAACTCCTCCTCAGCTTCACAAACTCTGCTGCCTGAGTGACACAAACAAGCCCAAAATAACAAAAACTCTGCAATGGAAAAAAATGTCCCCATCAGGGTAACTATGTCCATATAATTATGTTTATTTCTGCACACGCAAAAATCTTAATTTAATGGACTTTTCACTCGTTTAACCATTGATGATCTCAGACCTGCACTGTTCCAACCTTAACAATTCTATGAGTCCTGGCTTTAACTCTTCCAAGCAGAGCAGCCATTAAACACAGCAACACTGTCTAGAACACCCTCTAGGGTCTCATAAGAGCTCTAACTCTAAATTTCCAAGAAATTACTAAAGCCAGGAAATGCATGCAGGAAGCCCAGTTGACAAGGAAACACTCACCAAACACACAAGCAACCTTTTGCTAGGACCAGGAATACAAACATGTCTTTCCAGGGTCTAAATTAGCTAATTAAGATCACACAGCTCATGAGCTTAATCAAATCTGCCACTGGGAACTGTCCAGGAAGGTCCAGTAACACAACAGGGACACTGCAGCTGCCTGGAGAACACGTCCACAGAACTGGGAAACAAAGCAATCCAACCCCTTCCCAAACCAAACATCACTAGAGGAAAACTTCCATCCAAGCCATTAACTTGGTATTTACTTGAGCAGGAGGTTGGTTGCTCAAGCGAAAAGGAAATAAAAAAAACAAACAAAACCATTGCCTGTAGACAAATAAAGACTTCTGACACACTACTCTTGGGAAGAGTGTTAAACACCTTAGGGCTAAAATAAATTCTTGCCTTTCCAGGTTGCTTTCCTTAAATTATTTTCCAGATTATCGCTTGTTCCTTTTGTCAAAAATTAAGGTCAGAAAAAGCTCTCTCCGAGATATAAGCTACACTTTTAAGAGCTCATTTAGTAACTGCTAAGGGTGGTGTTCTGTTTGGTTTGAAAAAAAACAATGGCTTTGGTTCATTAGTTTAAACAAATCAATTAAAAAGGAAACCAATAAAAAAAACAACCCTACAATGTCTACCAGCAAATCATTTCACTTTTCTCTGAGTTTTTTAAACAAGTAAGAGGGATAAAGACCATAAAAATCCATACACAGTCCCAGAGAGAACAGAAGAGTCACCTGCAGAGGAGCACAAGGCACACAGGCAAGTGCACAGGTAGAACAGCTGCAGAATTCCCAACTCCCTCGCAGCTTTTCCCAGGCAGTACCATGACAGGAACCAGGCGCTGATGCTGGGCTTGGCTACCAACCTCTTCTCCATGGCCTTTGTGGGCAGCAGCGGGGTTCTAGAAACACAGAGGGTGTAAAACACAAAACATCCTATGGCAATTAAAGTGTTCCTGCACAGATGCAGTGAGAGTGCAGAGCAAACAGAACATTTGTGGAGAAAAAGGAATGTCTTATCAGCTGCGATTAGTCCAGCTGTTGCTAAGGAACTATCAATGACTGATACCCAAATAAAATCTGTAGTGGCACAGCTCCCAGTGCTGAGGGCAGAGAGCCTCTCTTGTGGTTTTCTCCTCCAGACCCCATTTCTCATCTGCTATCACAGATGAACAGCTATCCACTGGATTCCAAACAGGCATTTGGGAAATTTCAGTTTCAAGTACGGCTGAGGACTGGACAGCCATGCAGCAGCACGGGGACAACTCAGGCACTGATAACCCCTGCACATCTGCCCGGCGATATCATCACAAACACGTCTGTGCTGGCTGGTGCCAACCAGAAACAGGGAAACGAGAGCACAGTAACTGGGAAACTGGGAGTTAACGCCCTGGTTTGCTTCTTGTTTTACTCCACAGGGCAGGGATCACCGAACTTCTCTGCCTTTCTAATGCCAAAGACCATTTAATAGCCTCATATACTAATTGAATGTAAATTATCTCTAGGTGATACGGAAGGAGAACATTAATTATTTCACAGGTATCGAGCGAAATCACTTAAAATAGTATCTATTTTAGGGGAGCAATGAAAGCATCATTAGGCGCTGAACGGCATTAAACCTGCCCCTTCTGCAGAATCCAAAGGGAATGCTGTGACAAGGAATGCTGTCACAGCCAGATCCACCAGCGCTCCTCAAGCACTCAGAGCTTGTTACACCTCGAGGAACTGCACTCAACCGTCCGCAGCAGAGCAGGAAAAACTTCACGGGGAAAGATGTAAACCCGCGCACACTTAGCCAACAGGTCCTTGAGGAAACTTTCCGCCGTCTCCGATCCCCCGGTCCCCGCAGCTGCCCGGCCGAAGCCCCCGGGGCCGGACTCGGGCCCCGCGGGAGGCGGCAGCGCCCCGTACCGCCGGCGGGTACGTACCAAGGGCGCATGGCGAGGCTCGGCGGCTCCTCAGCGATTCTGTGGCCAGCTCAGGCGGGCCCCGGGCGCCGAGCACGGCCGGGGCTCCAGCGCGGCGGGCCCGGGGGCACCGCGGCCTCCTGCCCCGCGGCCATGGCGGCGCCCGCCCACGCTCACCCGGAAGCTGAACCGCCGCCTCCCGGCACCACAGCTAGGTCCGGCCGTGCGGGCAGGGCCAGGGCTGCGGAGATACGGCTCCCCGCCGCTCGCTCCCCCGCCGGTCCCGGTCGCACCGGGCGGGGCGGGCGCGGAGGCCGCGCAGCCACAGGTGATTTGCCCACAGTTCCGCGCGGAGGCGGTGGCTTCGGGCACCACCCAACAAGGCGGCACGCGGTTGGTCAGCGGAGCGGAGGCGGTGCGCGGATTGGTTGGAGGGGCAGGAGGAGCGCGTCTGTAGGCGGGGCACCGAGAGGGAAGGGGCTGGAGCCGTGAGGGAAGGGGCTGGAGCGGCGAGGGAAAGGGCTGGAGCGGCGAGGGAAGGGGCTGGAGCGGCGAGGGAAGGGGCT
>JAGMWU010000028.1:3320698-3335791 GCA_018697195.1 Certhia americana
TGGGATGGATCCCTGGGATGGGGATGGATCCCTGGGATGGGGATTCACCACCCCCATGCCAGAGCTGGTGGAGCAGCTGCATTTCCCTCCTGCTCATGGCACAAGTGACCAGGCTGTGCCAGGGCACAGCCATCCCACAGAGCCCACCCAGGTGACACAGGGCAGGGAGGGGACAGCAGCCGCCAGGGAGGGGACATAGAGGGCAGGAAGGGAGACTCACGCTTACAGGCTGGCTGAAAGGCTTTGGCTCTGAAGGTCTCATGTGAAGATGAGCCATCATTGCTTGGAGACGCTCGCTCTCCTTGGCCAGCTGGGGGAGGCAGGAAGCAGGAGGGGGACACTCAGACAGTGACAAAGTCACAACGGCCTGGAGGAGCTGCCACCAGCCCCCAAGCCTGTTCTGGACAGGCAGCAACCCTCAGGGTGTCCCCCAGGTGTCACCCTATGCTGGCTCCTGGTGACCCTGTGGGGCTGTCACCCTTTGGGGGCCGCTCCAGCTCTGTGTGTGCACTCAAGGGATAAATCCACAGACCATTCCCAGACCCCTCCAGGCTGCCACCCACCAGCAGGGCCACCCAGCACAGCCCTGGCTGCCCTTGTCCCCGTGGCCAGTGCCTGCTGTCACTGTCCCTGTCCCCTTGGCCCCTCCTGCTGCTCCCTGTCCATCCGTCCCTCCACACCCCTCGTTCCCACATCGCTGTAATTTGCTCCCCGCCGCCTGTTTACTCCCCAGAGCGAGCACAAAGCTGAAATATTCACTGTGGCACCCGCAGGGGTTTTGAGCCCGATGGGATCTGACACCCCGCTCCCTTCCCGTCACCTTCCCTTTCCACCCGCACCCCTCAAAGCTGCCGGGGTCCCCACGCTCCAGCCAAGCCCCCGTGCCCAGCTAGGCGAGGAAGGGGTTAAAAGCAGGATGCAGAGCGGGAGTTTGCCGCAAGTTTGGAGCAGCTCGGTTGCTTTCCTCGATGCCGCCGTGCTCATTAGAGCTGACAGCTCTCCCCTCGTGATGCAGACGCTCCGCGCCGGCACAGCAGGAGCTCCGCGCTCCAAACTTTCTAATTGGTGGCTCCGTGGCAGGTTCCTCTCTGCACACACAGCTCTGCTCTCGCCCTTCAGATTTTCTTTTAATTTTTTTTTTTTTTAATTTTTTTTTCCCTTTCCCTCCCCTCTTTAAGCCTCCAGTAATTGCTTTCAACCTCTGGCTTTGGCAGGGATGGCCCGGGAGGATGCAGCTTCCACACCCACCCAGGTCTGGCTGTGTGTCCCCATTCCACAGCCCTTGGAAGGCCCCTCATTCTGGGGTGGGGTGTCCCAAGGGTGCTGCACATCTCCTGCCATGTGGTGTCACACACCACCCTGAGCTCCTGCCAGGCACTGTCACACCATGGGGGTGACCTCCCTGCCCCATCCCATTTTCCAACGTTTCCCCTTTTTCCTCCCCCCACCCCCTTCTCCATTAACCGAATTATGCAGAGCACGCTGGGGGCTCACAGAGGCTGGGAAAAAGCACTATTTAAAGAACCGCCTTGCCAAAAATAGCGCCCCGAAGTTGGGCTCCCAGGACCACGTTCAGCCACCAAAATAAGTGGCCTGGTTTCCAAACAGCCCCGTGGCTCCCAGGGAGGTGGCACAGCCCATGTGGGGACAAATGCTGGCAGCAGCAGGAAGGAGATGCCTTGCACATCTGTGGCAGCTCCTTTCACCCACAGGGACACTTTGGGATCAGAGGAGAAGTAGTTTGAGGGGCTGATTTGCACCTGGATGCAGGATTCCCGTTTGGGAAGGGTGTTTAAAATGACTCCCCAGGTGGGTGGCTACACTCCCCAACCCTGTCACCCTCTCCTGAGGGGAGCAGCCAAAGCACAGGGTGACAAAAAGGTGGCTTTTTGTCCCCGTGTCTGTGGGGTTTGGGGTGAAACACCCACCTGTATCTCCAGCTGCTGTACCACTTGCATCTGGACTCGACACTGGGCCGTGCTTCGGTCATCAAGTGCATGTTCTGTGTTGAGGTGTCTGGGGAGGAGAACACAGAGGCTTGGTTAGGCCTGGGCATGCCCAAACCTCAGCCCCTCTGCTGGGGCCACACCTGGGATCAGCCCTGACCTGCAAATTCCTCACGGATGCTGCGGCACCGCTGCCCAAAGCGGGGTGAGCACGAGGGAAACTGAGGCACGGAGGTGACTGAGCACACCAGGCTGTGGCACCACCCCATGCCCGGGCTGGAGGAGACTCAGCACTACCTGAGGCAGCCCCGGGGTGTTCAGGAGCAGCCTCTGGCAGAGGGAAAGCCCATGGATTTTCCTGGAGCAGGCTGCTGGCAGGAGGACCTGAGGAGCAGGTTCCCAGGACAATGGCAGCGTCATGGGAGGCTGCCTTACACGAGCTAAGGAGAGCCCTGAGGGCAGAAGGGGTGACATTGCCAGGCTGTTCCCCACCCTACCAGGGTCCTCACTGCCCTCCCTCCTCCTCAGGGAGGGGAAGGGCTCCTGGTGACCGGGTTGTCACTTGCTGCAGAGCCAGGGACATCCTGGCATCGCCAAACCCAGCAAAGCACTGGGGACACAGCCAGCCCTGAGGGTGTCACAAGGCCAGGCCATGCCCTTGCTGGGCTGGGCACTAACCCGGGGGTCCTCACTGGAAGAGCAGGATGGTTTGGAGAGGGGTTCTGGGCAGATGGCACCCTTGGAACACCCCAGAAGGTGATGCCAGGGCCGTGTGCCAGATGTTCCCCAGCACTAAGGCTGAGGCATCCCAGGAGAAGGCGCCTCAGGAGCCCTCTCCAGGCTGGCTCTGGCTGAGGAGGACGGCAGGAATCTCTTCCAGCCCCAGCGTGCACAGACAAGTCAGGGAAGCAGGCCCTGCTGCCAAACCCATCCGTGAGCAAAGCCCCCAGAGCCTCAGCCCTGCTGCTCTCCCTGCAGGGCACAGCCAGGGCTTGGCTGCTTCTCCAAGGGAAGGAAGGTACCAGAACCACGTGGGAACGGAGCCACTGCCCACTGACCCTCACCAATCACGGCTCCAAGGCCACGCTGCCCCCTCCCACCCCAGCACAGACCCCCTGAGCTGCCCCATGGAGGGGATGCTCAGAGCAGGCTCCAAGCTGCTGCTCAGACTCAAGGCAGGCTCCAGGCTCCAGCTGGGCTTGGCCTTTGGGAGCTGCAAGTTTTCTGTGTCTGTCCCACACCCCAACATGTGCCCACATCAGCAGGGAGGGGACAATAACCCTCACCCAGTGCTGCTGGGAGGCTGTCCTTGTGCCCAGGGGGACAGGCAGGTGGGACACAGGGACCCTGGCTGGCACAGCATGGCTCTGCCAGCCCTGTCACCCAGCCCTGGGCATTCCCTGCCAACTCCAGCTCCAGCTCCCAACCTGCAGCTTGCTCATCTGCCCCGTGCCACTCGAACATGCCCTGCCAGGCAGCAGGAGATGCCTTATCTGGGTTCACCTCATGACTCAGAGGCAGAGGAAGGAGCACACAGGAGGCTGAATCATCCTCTCACTCATCCCTGGGCTGCCTTCGCACCTCCTCATCCTCCTGGGCAAGGTCCCTGCTCAGCTCCTTCCCTTGGAAAGAGTGGGTTGGCACAGTCCAAGGGATGTTCCCACCAGAGCCAGCCCTGAGAGCGTGGCAGAGGACAGAGGATGAGTTTGGAAAACCCCAAAACCCTCCGGCCGTGGAGCGCGGTGCTCGCCCAGCAGACAGCCGGGGAGGCGGGGGAAGGAGCCCGCCAGCCCGTCAGCTCCTTCTGATGTCTTTGCTAAAAATCCAGGCTACAAAGAGATCTAATTGCAAATGAACTAATTAAGTAAACCTCTGACGAAGCGTGAAAACAATTTGTTTGACCCTGACGCTAGCAGAGGGCTCTCCGACAGCAGAGTTAATCAGTCAGCGCCGGAGCCCACAAGCGGTGTCAGCGGTGCCATCTGCCATCTGCTGCCTCCCCCCGCGCCCCCCAGCAGGGCTGCCAGCCCCCCTCGCCTGCTGCCGGCGCCTGCCCGGGCTCTGGCCTCCTCCAGATCCTTCCCTCATTCATTGGAAATGCTCATAAAGCTCATCCCATTCCACCTTAGTCACGGGCAGGGTCACCTTCTGCTCCAAGCCAGCATCCGACACTTCCAAGGATGGGACAACACCAGCAGCAAGCCCTGCTGTGTTTTCTCCTTCTTCATGTGGTCCCACAGCTCTGGGTACACACTTTGGGATGTACCAACACCCAGGATCTTCCCCTCCACCAGCTCCTCTCTGTCCCAGCCTGAGACAGGAAGCCCACCCCCAAAAAGGTGACACTTACTTGACAAACTGCCCCAAGTCCTCACAGAGGGTTTCGCAGCCAGGCCACTTGCACTCTCCGTGGCCGTAGAGCGGGTGGGAGCCGGGGGTCTCTTCGTGGGAAGAGCTGCACAAGAAGGAAAGGAGCCTTCAGATGGGCTAGCTGGGATGTTCCAGCATTCCCAGGCACAGGGACAGCCCTGGGACACCCATGGGAGATCCCAAAGAGACGGCTCTCTGTTCTCTGTGGGTGCAACAAAACAGTGCCAGACCTCTTTTACGGGGTGGGTAGAAACCCCTCAGCCCTCCCAGCCCTGAGGGTGACGGATCCCAGCCCCTTCCACCTCTCCAGGAATAAAAACACAAAGTGCCAGGGCCCGACCCGGCTCTACCTGTCCCTTCTCGGCGTGTGCATGGTGCTCTGTCCATTGGGCAGAGGGTGGTGGGAAATGGGAGGCGAGACCTTGGCGGCCGAAAACGAGGTAGAGTTGGAGGTGTTGGTGGTGAGGTCAAGACCTTCCTGCTTAATGCTGTCCTCGACGGGCTGGGCGGCTGTGACCTCCTTCCAGAGCTGCTGGAGGTCTGAGGGGCAAACAGCTGGGGCACAGGAGACACTGATCAATGTCAGCAGGGACACCAGGCAGCACCCAGGGCATCCTCCCTGCTCCCTGACTCCCCAAATCTCACTCAGCACTGGGAGAGCATCACCTGGAGCTGGGCACAGCAAGGGCAGGCTGCAGGGCCCCATTGGGAAGCCCAAACCAAGGCACCTGCAGCACCCACAGAGCTGATCCCAGAAGGGAGGAGAGCCTGGCTTCCTAAATTCTGGCAGAGGAAGAGGTGCCCCAACCCTGCACCCCACTGCCAGAGGAAGAGGCGCCCCAAATCCTGACAGAGGAAGAGGTGTCCCAAATCCTGACAGAGGAAGAGGTGCCAAAATCCTGACAGAGGAAGAGGTGTCCCAAATCCTGACACTCCTCTGCCAGAAGAAGAGGTGCCCCAACCCCACACCCCCTGCCAGAGGCACCACAGGAACCCAGAGCCCAACCCCACACGGCTCCGACCGCTGACACCATCACCCCCCAAACTTTGGGGGCATCACAAAACCCAACAGCACAGCCCCTCCCCAGCCCCCCTCACCCCGAGCTGAGCAAGCTACAGCCCAGGACCCCCCCCAGGCTGCAGCCCTTACCTTGGGGCAGGGTCTGCAGGGGCACCGTGCCCTGCCCCGGTGGGAGGCTCACCAGGCCCTGGCGCTGCAGGTTTAACAGGTGCTGCTGCTGGAGCTGCTGCATCTGCAGGAGCTGCTGCTGGAAGGCCAGCTGCTTGTTCCCCAACGGCTGCCGAGACAAAAGGAGGGACAAATCCAAGCCTTATTCCCGGCCTGGCAGGGCAGGAGGGGGCTGGAGGCCTCGGCGAGGGGCGCTGGCAGCGAGGGGTGGCAGTGATGGGGACACCATGCTCGGCGGTGCCTCCATCCTGCAGCGGGGCCTGCTCAGCTCCCGGCTGAGCCGGACGGAGGCTTTGATCTATCGGAAGAGGAGGGGAAGGAAAGGGAAAAGGGGAAGGGAAAAATAAAGCGCTGGAAAGAAAGGGAGAGACAGGAGCTGGGGGCTTGCTCGGAGCTGAGCCGGGAGGAACCTGCAAAGCCCGGCTGGGGGGTCCCATGGGGGAGGCTCAGCTGCGGGGTTGGTGTTAAAAAAGGGGGGGGGTCCCAGCAGGCAGCAAGCACAGAACCCTCCTGGAAGGCAGAAATTTATCCCTGTTTGTCAAAAATGACTGTTAGGAGCCCTTTCTTGGTGAGGGGCTGGAATTGGCGCAGGGGAGGGGGTTCCCAGTGCCAGTACCAGTGTCCCCACCCTGGCCACAAGGCACCCCCCAAGTAGGTGACTGTCCCCCTCACCCCACCCCCTGGAGCTGGCCAGGCTCTGCCCAGCATCGCTGGCCCTAAACTAGTTAGGCAGGACGGGTCCCTGGGGAGGCGCCGAGAAATCCATGAGAATTAAGTGAAGGGGAGAGAATTCAATTAGGGCTGGGGACAGGCAGCTGCTAATCCGAGCTGGCTGGGAGAGGGGAGCTGCCCCGGGGCTGCCCGGCCTCATTAGTGGGGCAGGCGGCTCCGTGACCCCGTGAACCCCCCCCAAACCCCCCTGCTCGGGCAGACGGTGCCGGCAGGGAGCGAGGAGCCGTGCTGGGGGACATCCCCCCCTCACCGCAGCCCCCCCAAAGGAGTGTTTCCACCTGCGTGTTCTCACTGAGGAGCACAAGAGCTCTGCAGTCAGGATGTGCTTGTTTCGGGAGCAGCGTGGGGATTCAGGCCATCCCCAGGCACTGGGAATTCCAGGGAACTGGTGATCCCTGAGGCTGCATCAGCAAGAAACAGCAGACAAACTCTCGGTGGCAATCCCAATCCATGACTGAATTTGGGGCCATCCCAGTCCATGTCTGAATTTGGGGCCATCCCCAATCCGTGACTGAATTTGGGGCCATCCCCAATCCGTGACTGAGTTTGGGGTCACCCTCAATCCATGACCAATTTTGGGGCCATCCCCAATCCATGACCCAGTTTGGGGCCATCCTCACTCCATGAGTGAATTTGGGGTCACCCTCAATCCATGACCAATTTTGGGGCCATCCCCAATCCATGACCGAGTTTGGGGCCATCCTCACTCCATGACTGAATTTGGGGTCACCTTCAGCCCATGACTGATTTTGGGGCCATCCCAGTCCATGGCTGAGTTTGGGGGGAGCACCCAGGGTCTCACTGGATGCAGGTGGATCCCTGTAGACGCTGTTGATGCTCAGCCTTGGCTTTGTGAATCAGAGGGTGAGGATGGGTCCAAACCCCTCTCTGCAACATCAGGCACAACCACAAATCCTGTCTGGGAACAGACAAAGTTTAATTCCAGTTTCTCAGCCTCAGAGAGATGTGTGGACCCTCCCTGTCCTCTCCACCTCTTGGCCACAGCGGAATTACCTCCCCAGGGTCAGATCTGGATCCTCCCTGGCTCTGTCTCAGCCCTGCACCTCTGAAGCTTAAAGATCAAGGCACAAATCAAAGCAATTCCTGCTCAGTGAAGAGAAATCCCTGACTCCTGAGCCACGAGGGTTCCAGGCCATTGGATCAGCAGGATGGAGGGAAAAGGGCAGGACCAGGCTGAGGGCTTTAACAGCAGCTTCTCTGTCCCCCAGGGTGTCCCCTCCTCTGCCACTGCGTGGGATGGACACACCACCGTCCTTGCCTTGTTAGAAACAACAGCTGGGATGGGAAGGGAAGGGATGGGATGGGATGGGATTCTCCTCCTCTTCCCGGCTCCACCACAGCCCTCCCCGAGGGCCCCGGGGCAAGCCTGAGCTCTGCTCCAACACAACCTCAACCACGTCACTTCCAGGCTGTGGTGCTGGGAGTGGATGAGGTCAGGAGGATCCCTGGGCATGTTGCCACATCCCACAGCCCAGCCAGGCTCTCCTGACCTGGCCTGGCTGGATTCAGACCCCCTGAGCCCCCCAGGCAGCCCTGACCCACACGTGGCTGTTCAACCTGGTGAAGGTTGAACCTGCACCTCCACGTGCCTCAAATCCATGTCCCTCCAACTTCCACAGACCAGGAAAGGAGGAGCAGCCCCAGGGACGCAAATCCAAGCCAAACCAAGGCCTGATCCTGTGGGGAAGCCAATCCATCACCCCTCGGGGACAACTGTGGCACCACAGACCTCAAAACCCCTGAAGGGTGAAGGGATGCAGAGCCATCCACCAGCCCACGGGCTCCAAGCCAAGCTTTCCCTGGAGAAACCAGGCTGGGGAGAGCCTGGATGACAGCCCCAGCTTTCCCAAAAATCTCACACCCCGGTGATCCTCACGACCCCCATTCCTGTTGGAAAAGCCACTCCCAGAGGAGCTGGCTCTGTGTTAGGGCCACATCCTGTGCTTGGCTCCCCCAGCTCATTCCCAGCCCATTCCCAGCCCATTCATTCCCAGCACATTCCCGGCATGGGGCTGGGGGTCTGCAGCATCGCCGTGCATTAGATGCAGCTGAGTGGGTGCAGCTACCGGGGCAAGAGGCGCCGTCACTTTGATTTATGAGCACATCAGGAGGAGTTTGCGCCGTGACACGCGGGACTGACAGCAGCACTTCATTAAGCTGACACCGGGGTTAGGCGCCAGCAGCCCCCCCTCCCCACCCTGCCTGCCTCAGGAGAGGGACAACCCCTGCCCTCGGCAGCTTTGGGGACACACAGAGACCCTTCCCAGGGGATTTTGGGGTCTCTGCACCCCATTGCTGCTGGGAGGAAGCATCCTGGGAAGAGCAGGATGGGAGACACAAGGGTGAGGGGCTGCACCGCAGCTCCGTGTTTCCCCCCACAGCCAGGATGCTGCTGGAGACTGGAAAATGCTCCAGGATGTGCTGGGATGTGCCACAGCTCAGCCCCATCCTGGCGGGATGCATGGATTCATGGATCAGCTGCCTTGCTCTGCCCCTTCCTCACACCCCCCATGGACACGGAGCATCCCCGCATCCTTAGGGACAGGATGCTGCTGACAGGCTCTGCCCACACATTTCCATCCTCCTGTCTGTCCCCCCCTTCTCTGCGGCACCCCCCAGCCATGCTGCTCCCAGGAGATTGGGGCTGCTCCTCCGGAGATGCTGCCTCTGCTCCCAGGAGGGATACTGGGGCTGTTTCTCCAGGAGATGCTGCCCCTGCTCCCGGGATATCAGAGCTGCTCCACCCGGAGATGCTGCCCCTGCTCCTAGGGTATCAGAGCTGCTCCTCTCAGAGATGCTGCCCCTGCTCCTAGGGTATCAGAGCTGCTCCTCTCAGAGATGCTGCCCCTGCTCCTGGGGTATCAGAGCTGCTCCACCTGGAGATGCTGCCCCTGCTCCCGGGATATCAGAGCTGCTCCTCTCAGAGATGCTGCCCCTGCTCCTGGGATATCAGAGCTGCTCCTCCTGGAGATGCTGCCCCTGCTCCCGGGATATCAGAGCTGCTCCTCTCGGAGATGCTGCCCCTGCTCCTGGGGTATCAGAGCTGCTCCTCTCGGAGATGCTGCCCCTGCTCCCGGGATATCAGAGCTGCTCCTCCCGGAGATGCTGCCCCTGCTCCTAGGGTATCAGAGCTGCTCCTCTCAGAGATGCTGCCCCTGCTCCCGGGATATCAGAGCTGCTCCACTCGGAGATGCTGCCCCTGCTCCCGGGATATCAGAGCTGCTCCTCTCAGAGATGCTGCCCCTCTCCCGGCGCCTTCCTGCTGCCCTCCCCACCTGCAGATCCTGCTCTGAGCTGCTGACTCACAGCAGCGCCGAGAGGAGCCCTTGGAATCGGGCAGAAGGGAAGCAGAAGGTGCTGGGTTTACAAATCCTGCAGTAGGGCTGGAATTAAATCCGGCCGTGGGTTTCCATGACAGATCCAAGGGCGGCTCACTGGAGGCATCCCAGACACTCCAGCCCTTCCCTGAGTTTCCCTGACAGCATCACCATTCCCAGAAGGCAAACATGAACACAGACTTTAGGAACACCAGCTACCCAAATTTTTTGGGGGGTGAAAAGCTTATCCAAAGATTTTGAGGAAGGGAAACACTGACATCCCCTTGCTGGGATGCCCTCAGTGCTTTTCCCAGCAGGAAAGCTGGACACAGACCCCTCCAGCAGCATCCAACCCCACCCCCCCACTACACCCTTTCTTGTTGGATGAATTTCCCATCTCCTCTGTACCATTTAATTAAAAGTTAACACAAGCTTTTTAAAGCAGAGCCCGCTAAGCAAGCGCTTTGTTAGAGCTTAATTATATCCCTGCTCAGTGCTGCAAGAGAACATCGCCAGGGCCAGCAGGAAAGTCCTTGAGGAAGCTCACATTCACACTTCCCCATTTCCTGGAGCACTAGCAGCTCCTGGAGATGGCTCTGATAACCCTGACCCCATAAATGCTCCAACATCCTGCAGTGAGAGCCTGGCTGAGGCTGGAGCAGGAGCCCCTGAGCCACTGCAGCCACCCTGATGCCAACGTGCCTGTGCCAGTGAGTCCCCCCTGTGCCACCCCAACACACAGTCCGGGCTTAAAACCTGCCCTCCCTGCCAAAAAGCTGAGCTTCAAGTGCTGAGTGTCCATCAGGGTGCTGGATTTTGGGAGGAGGGATGGCCCCAGCATCCCTGCTTGTACCAGCGAGGTGGAGGGAGTGGCTCAGGAACACGTCCCTGTCACTGGGAGCCCGTGGAAGGACATTCAGTGGAAGGGCAGTGACGCCAGACATGAATTCTGCAAAATTGCACAGCAAAAAACTCCATGTGAAGCATTTTGGGAAGAGAGAGGGGCAAAAATACCCAAGGAAAAGGAAGGGAGAGGTGCTGTCTGCTGGCTGGGCTCTGTCCCCAGGCTCTGCGTGACCAGCACGTCCCCAAAACACAGCCACAACCCCCTGAGGGGCATCACTGTGCCCTCGGGGGCAAAATCTGCTGCGTAAAGGGGGTTTTACAAGATTGGTGCAATCACAGGGGCATAAAAATGAGTCTCCACCAGGCTGCCCAAGCTGAGCCTGGCAGAGCAAGGGCTGGGCTGAGCCTTCTCTGAGCCCACCATGGGGGGATTTGGGGAGCCCTGGCTCTGTGCTGGGGGGGGGCTGGGACCTGTCCCTGTCACCTGGGAGGGTCCAGTGGCCCCTCCAGTGCCAGGGCCCCACACTCCACATCTTGTGGATGCACCAGACCGCAGAGAGGGAGGAAGAGGAGGAGGAAAAGGAGGAAGAACACCAACTCCCAGTGACTGGACCGGCTACCCTGGCACCTCCAGAACGGGATGTCCCATGTCCCATTCCCATGGGCTCCCTGAGGGTTGTCCCACACCTTTGTTTTGTGCTGGTCCCCCTTTAATTTGCTGCCAGCTCTGCAGGCCTGGTGCCCTCCTGGTGAGCTCACCTCTTTGGGTTGCTGCTTTCCGGCTTGCTGCTGGGTCAACAGCTGCAGGTGAAGCTGCTCCTGCTGCTTCTTGTAGTATTCCTGCAGCTGGGAAGGGCAGAGAGCAACGGGATCAGTAGCAGAACCACACCTCAGCACCCCATTCCTACCTCAGCACCCAATTCCCACCTCAGCACCCCATTCCCACCTCACCACCCCAAGGCTTTGGCACAGCCATGCCAGCTCCTGGCACTGTCACCAGGGCAGGCTCCCTGTGTCACTTGGTGCAGGGTGGCAGGGAAAGGACCCACCAGGGGAGTCAGGGCAGCAGAGGAACCCTGGGCACACGTTCCCAAGGGTTCTGGATCCCCCAAACACCACCAATGTCCACCCTGCTGTTTATTTTAATGCCACCCCGCTGTTCCCTTGACAGAAAAGCAGGCTGGGGTGCTCTGGCACATCGCTGAGCAATTCAGGGTGGGGAAACCCCAATTTTGGCATGGTGGGACCCCAAAACACCCCTGACAAGTGCTGTGAGAGCCAGTGGGGTGCCAGCTGGGGAGGACCAGGAGCAGCCACAACCCCTGGCCTGTGAGAGCTGGCGTTCAGACCTGCAATCAAAACAGCCCCTCAAATCAAAGCAGAGGCATTTGCTGGGCCATTAAAACAGGGATAAACCCCCTGGATCCACAGGGAGCCACCAGAGAGGCTCCCAGAGCCCACAGGCAGTGCTGGGACCTGCCAGCATCACCACCAGCTCTCACCCTAGCCCCTAAATAACTGTGGGTGATGGATCTGCTGCGTGCAGGCAGCGGGAGAAAGGCACGGGGAGGTCAGTGAGACCCCCCCAGCCCCCTCGCGGGGGCTCAGGAATGTCCCTGGGGATGTCGGGAAGCCTTTATCAGCTCGGGGCTGCCAGCAGCGAGTGGCTGTTTGTGTCGGAGAACAGGTTTGGAGGGGCTGGGTGTTTACCCCCGAGCCAGCCCGAGCCAGGGCGCTGCGGCGTGGCCGGGCTGGGAGCAGGAACATTGGGTCAGGGGTGAGAGGTGTGATGTTTGGTTTGCTGCCGGTGGAGAATGTGAGCTATTCCGGCCTGGGTTGTTTAATTTGCAGTCAAACGTGTTTCTTTATCCGGCTCCAAAGAGGCTTGTGGAAGGACCCACCCAGGGTAGTGTTTACCCTTTGTTCTTTCCCTGGGGCCAACCTTGAATCCTTATCAGCCTGTTTGGAGTAAACAGGTACTGGAGGCAGGAGGAAGGGTGTGGAGGATGCTTGTGGCGTTTCTCCCTCTCTCCCTCCTTCCCGCCGGCAGGAGCTGTTTACCCAAGCAGACCGATTTTGTTTCAGAGTGGAAATCTCCTTTTTTTTCCCCCTTCTCCTTTTTCTCCCCTCCCCATCCGACTAAAATCACTGGAAAAGCCGAGCAGGGCCATGAGAAACAAACCTCAGCTCTGGAGCTGGACACAAGCACCTGGCCAAAGCCCAGCAGTGGCCACGGGGGCTCTGCTTGGGGCACATGGAACCCAGAGCATCTACCCCGACCCTGGCTTTTCCCAGGAGCTGGGCAGCCCCAAACCAGCCCTTGAGCAGGAATTCTGTAGCTTTTGAGACCCTGGCTCAGGGTGGCAGTACCAGCACTGTCAGCACCTGCATCTCTTTTCATCCCGGGACGTGCTGGGAATCCCAAAGGAAATATGTGGGAAGCAGAAGGAGGAAAGGATCCATTTTTCTGCCTCCAAGAAACTCCAGCATTCCCAGCCCCCGGTGGGAATCACCTGGCTGCATTCAGCCCCGGTGCAGCCGTTACCTGTTGCAGCATTATCGCCTGCTGCTGCTGCAGGAGGGCCTGGAGCTGGGGTGGGGACAGGATCTGCTGCATCTGCTGCGGCGTGATCATCTGCGGGGACATCATGGCCACGGACACGGGGACCTGTGACAGCAAGGACACGTCACCACTCCCAACCCCGACGGTGAAACTCGCCTCAAATACCAACAGTGCCTCTCCCAGAGCATCCTCCGTGTCCCCCACACCTCTGTCACCTCCAGATGAAGCCCCTGGCCGCTGGTGTGTCCCCTGGGACATGGCAATGGCAGGGAGATGTCCCACGGTGCTGCTGGCACCAGGATGGAGCTTCCTGAACCATGAGCTCCCTCCCCCCCAGCTGAGGGCTCTTCTTCAAATGCAATTTAGCTGGGGGAACTGGGCATCAAACCACAGCTCCCTCCCCTGCTGGGAGCATGGGAAGGGTGGAGGAAAACACCAGGGAAGTGGGAAGATACTGATCACCCAAATAACTCTGCAGAGCAGAGCACTGAGGAAGAGGTTACGGGGTTCTCCAGACACATCAAAGCTTTACCTCCAGCTGACACCAGTAACTCCTGTAATTACTGTGCCAAGAGGAGGGAGGGCCGAGGGAACCTGCCAGCCCCTGACTTTGCTTATCAGAACACGGGTCCACACCCCCGGCAAAGCTCCTGGGAAGGTGTCGGTGATGGATCCCAGCCCTGCTGGGTCCTGCCCAGGTGGAGCAATGCCCGGATGGAGCCATCAGGAGCTGCCTCCTCCCGGCCTTCCACCAGCCCAAAGCCCTTCCCGAGGCTCTCTGTAATTTAATGACCTTCCTGGCTGCCTCATATTCCTGGGAAAGCAAATGAGAATTGCTGGTCAGGAGCCACCAGCAGCCACGGGCTCTTCCAGGGGATCCCAGGAAGAGGCAGCAGCTCCTTGGCGTGTGGGATGGGGCAGAGCACAAGCCAGGATCCAGCTGCACGCCAAGGACCCGGTTCTGATCCAAACTAAACAACTCCTCAGCCCAGGATCTCAGGACCTCAAAAAGCAGAGAAACCCAGCAAAGTCCCACTGAGAGCCTGGTTCCTGCCAGCCTCTGCTGCCCAGCACCCCAGTGATGCCCAGACTGCCCAGTTCAGATCCCTTCCAGCCCCTCCAGCAGGGATGAGACCACAGGGTGTCCCCATGCAGCCCCTCCCATCTGCTTTGGGTGTCCAGCTGACCTTCAAGAGAGATTGCAAAGCCTTATCTATTTACTCAGGCATTCTGCTGCAGGGAGGCGTGGGACACGGGGCGAGCTCTGTTTGTCACCAACATTTCCCCCCGCAGCCACCTTCCGTGGCGGAGCTATCGATTAATTCCTCCAAGTTCCCACCCAAGGGCTGGAGCTCAGGAATGAACCCCAGCACCCTGCAAGGCTCTGGCACCCACCAGCGAGCCCCGAGCCTCGCCGTGGCACCAGCACCCAGCGAAGAGCTGCTGTCTGGGCACCCAGGTGCTGCCAGCCAGCTGTGCCAAGCCCCGGGCGAACATCTGGGCAAGGAGGGGGAGCTGGCGAGGAGAGCGAGGTGCGCGCCCGCTAATTTCCCTCTGCCAATTCATCAGCTGGCAACGTGCTCGGAATGAGAGCCCCTAATTAATTGCTCCTCCACATCTCCCCCCCAGCCCGGGCGGGCTCCCCGCCCCCTCCCACGGCCCCTCGAACACGTTTGCTGGCATTTTCAAATCGGAGGCATCCTAATTACCGGAGAGTTATAACACCTTCCATTTCTCGCCCAGCGGACTGACACCCTGTCAAGAGCAAAGAGAATTGCCAGAGGTTTTGACAACACTAATTGCCCCTATAATCTAAAAACACAAAGGAGAGGCGATTAGTCGAGAGGGCCCCAGCTCTCGATCCGACACGAGGTTTTCACAATGTTACAAGAAAACAAAAGTGACGCTTTTTAGAGTTTGATGGCTGCTAACAAAAGCAGAATTATATTTTCATACAACCTTTGTCTGCATTAAATGGCTTTTTTTTTTTTTTTTTCCTCCCCCCTCTGCGCTCGGATGTGGAGCTGACACGGAGAAATGGTGGCGGATCCGTGTGGGGGTGAGGTGGGAATGGGGTGAACTTGAGAGGGGCATTCGGGCTCTGCTGCT
>JAGMWU010000028.1:3335801-3348578 GCA_018697195.1 Certhia americana
CCCAGCTGCCACCAACCCTGGACACCAGAGAAGCACAGGGGCTGTGAAAGGTGAGTGTCACCCAGCTGAGGGGTGAGTGTCACCTATCTGCCGCCAACCCTGGACACCAGAGCAGCACAGGGGCTGTGAGGGGTGAGTGTCACAAAGCTGAGGGGTGTCACCCAGCTGCCACCACCCCCAGGCAGCAGGGAAATGTCCTGGCAGCCACACATCCCTAGGGAAGCAGTCCCGGCAGCAGCCCTGGAGCAGCAGCAGCAGTGGCTGGGGACCAGCCCGGCGCGTCACGAGCTGGCATCTGCCAGACACCGAGTCAGGAAGGGTTTGACTCACGCCTTGGCCGGCTGCCACCCCGCAGAAACTGCTTACTAACAGCTCTGGCTGCTCCCAGAAACACCCGGCACTGCTCCGGCCGGCCAGCAGCATCTCCAGGGGCTGCTTTTCCAGGCGGGCCCGGCTGGAATCCCTGTGCCAGAGGATGGGGTGGGAGCAGCAGGCAGTGGGTGGAAAAGCAGGCAGGTATTCCAAGGAATATTCCCTCCCTGAGCCAAAGGCAGCTGAGGGAAGCAGGACTTGGCCGTGTGGAATGAGGTGGGATGGGGAACGAGTCTCTTGAGAAATTCTTCCTAGGTGTTTTCGGGTGGTTTTTATGGGAAATGGATTGAGCTCCCGGGCACGAGGCGGAGAGGGGAAAGCCACAGCCCGGCAGCCTTGGCTCGCAGCACCACGGGGTTGTCATCAGAGGGACAGTGCCCTCCTGACCCCACAGCTGGCTTGGCACGGCCTGGGGACATCCTCCATCAGCCTCCAAACATCCCTGCTCCGGCCGTCAGCCAGGCTGGGAGGTCACCGCAGGAGCCACAGTGTCCCCAAGGGTCACACATCACTGCCACTACGGGAAGGGGCTGCTCCTGGTCCACGCAGCCTCGTCCCCCCATCCCTGCTGGCTCTGGGATCATCGGGATGAGCAGCCCTCTCTCTTCTCCTGGTTTCCTGCAGAGCTCAGGGCTGCACATCCCTGCTCTGATCCCATCTTGGGGTTTAACTCCCAGCTAGCAACAGCAGAAAACATGTTCGTGCTGTTTTTCCTGATTTTCACCACTGATTTCCGATCCAAACTCAACAGAAACAAACCAAGGAGGTTGGGAACAGAAGGGGGGAAACAACCACTGAGAGCAGCTTCGAGTTGTGCTGTTTTAGGGGCAGGGGATGAGCAAATCCCACCCCAGAGCACCCAATTCTGACAGAAGAGCACCCAATTCTGACAGAAGAGCACCCAATTCTGACAGAAGAGCAACCCCAACCCCCTGGCACATCCCAGCCTCCCTTCCTGCACTCAGCATCCCTGGGTGAGCTCCAAGATCCAGCTGGCTCAGACAGTCTGGGAGGGCTCCCAGAGCTTGGGACCAGGCAGTGATGCCACCAACACCGAGGTGACCCCCCAAGCCATGGCTCATAAACCCTGAGGGGTGGCACAGGGCCACCCAAACACTGCTGTGCCACCTCTGGACCTCACCAGGCCGGGATGAGATGATGCACTTAAAATCTGCCCAGGGTCAGAGGAGAAATGAAGCTCAGGCTGGGTTTTGAGGCTAGGGGTGGTTTTAGGAGCAATTTTAGGAACACTCTGAACAGCCCCAGCACCCAAGGCCCGAATGCCCTGGGTGGGGTGGCAGCAGGGTGAGCAGGTGAGGGGACACCAGCATGGAGGACACCAAGCCCCGATGTTCAGCTTGGTGTGAAGAAAAGGAGGAATCAATCCCCAGCATGTTCAGCCCAACGTGTATCCTCGTTAGAGCATCCTCATTAGCGCATCCTCGTTAGCTCAGCCTTCCCGCTGGGGAGGCCCCAATCACACCTGGCTGGGCTCCAGTCGCTGCTTGGGGACAGTGGCAGCAGAGGTGACAGCACCGAGCCCCCTCCTCAGCAATGCCCTGCTCCCCAGCACCACCCAGGCAGGGTCCCCACGTCCCCTCCGTGGGCACGGGGTGCTGGCCCAGCTCTCACATTGATGATTCACCAGCAATCAAAGTGACTTTGCTCCTCCGTGAACCCAAAACACCAATCCCGGAGTGGGATGGTGGCAGTGGCACCAGAGCTGGGGGCTTTGGGATGGAGCAGGGATGCTCCAAGTTCAACTGGAAAAGCCTCGGAGCGAGCCCAGACGGACGGGCTGCTGGAGGTTTTTTTTTCCCGGAGAGGGAACGCAGAAGGGCTGGTATTGATCTGTCTTCATTACCCATTTCACTCAAGTTTCAAATCAACAAAATACACTTTTCCGCTCCGCTGCCCTCCCCGCTGCAGCAGACAAAAGAAAAGCAATTTCCCGCAGTTTGCTCCAAACTCCTCTCCTCCCTCCAGCCCCTCTCCCCTTCCAGCAGAGGCTGGGAGACCCCCAGCTCTGAGGGCACCCAAAGTGGGCACCCAAAGAGGGCACCCCCTCATTCCCAGGTGCCCCCAAGCCAGCACTGACAACTTTGCCAGATCCCAGCAGGATCCCAGGGGGATCTGCTGCTCCCACCGTGCCAGGATGACAACACCCTGCGCCACCAAAAGCCCCCAAAAGCAACATTTTGTCAGTGCCCACCGAGTTTTCAAGAGTTTTAAAGTTGTAAAGAAATAAAAGTTATTTTTAAATGTTTTAAAACACCCAAAGATGGGGTTTTGGGTTTTTTTTTCCCTTTCCTGCAGCTGTAAGCAGAGTGACAATGTGAGGCTCTCCACACACACCTCCAGGAATCTGTGGGAAGAGGGTCCCTACTCCAAAAAAACCCCAATCTGAGATGCTGCTGAGCCCAGCAGTTCCCTGGTTGTTTTTAAGCGCAGGCCGTCAGGAATGTCATTAATATTCCTGCTGGCTTGGTGCCCCAAAAACGTCCTGTCCCCATCAGCGGGGTGACAAGGAGAGTGCACAGCGTGGGCAAGCACGGGGGGTCTCCCTGCCAGCACTGGGACCCCCCTGCTCATTCCCCTGGGATTGGGGGCCAGGAGCTGCCTGGCACTGAGCCAAGGGGTGACAGAATTCCCTATGGATGTGGAGATCCATTCCCAAGCCTGCACATCCACAGGCAGGGAGCCACCCCAATTCCCAAACATTTCCCATCCTGCTGCCTGCAAGCCGAGGAGGGCTGTGCTGGGACCCAGCCTTCCTCCTCCTCCTCCTCCTCTTGCAGGCGTCCCTGGCCAGTCTCATCCACACCACCGTGCCTTAGATAAACTTCCTTTCAAAGGAGTCTGCTTAATCCCCTATCTCCCCTCGGTCAGATCCCGCTCCAGCTGCCGGCGGGGCCGCGGGGGGAGGCTCTGCCGGGCGCTGCTGAGTTATGAGCTATTTCTGACTCACGTCTACAACTTTCACAAGTCCTTTTTGCAACACGGAGAGAGAGAGAGAAAAAAAAAAAAAAAGGGAGGAGGGGAGGGAGAGGAAGGAGATCCAGTTTGCTCCGGCAAAAGCCGCTGGCCAGATGGGCAGGCAGGGAGGGGAGGCTGGGGAGAAGCAGGGAAGGAGAGGACGGGATGTTTGGCTGCATCCAGCCGGGAATATCAGGGAGAGCGAAGAGGGATGAGGAGGAGGAGGAGGAGTGCAGGGACACACACCCACGGAGGGGAGCGAGGCGCCGGTTACCGGAATCTGACTTCACCCTCGCCGCCTTTGTCCTCTGCAGACATTTTCCATGCAGTGACTGCATTTCCTTCCTGCCGGCACCGCTGGAAAAAGCCGCCTGTTTGTGCCGTAGGAGCCCTGACTAATTCCCACTGCTCCCACCCAGCTGCTGCTTCCCAGCCCGAGGGGTTCTGGGCTCTCCTGGCTCCTGACAATCCTGGGATTTGCTGCTGGATGGCTCAGCCATGCCCTGGTACTCCAAACCAGGAGAGGATCCCAGGATTGCCCATCCCAGCCTGGCTCCTGCTGCCACCCGGCTCAGCCTGGCACAGGCAGGACCTCCAGCTCCGAGAGCGCTTGTGCTAATTACTTTCCTTTGTTAATTAAACCCACGTGGCTCTAATAAGGTAACCTGCTGTTCTCCGATAAATTTAATTAGCCTGAAGGGAGAGCCCCTCCGCACAGCTATTTAAATTGTCACTTCCCATCGCTTGGGCTTTGCTTTTCCCTGCCTCACCCCGCCTCTCTCTCCAGATTTCACCCCTCTCCTGCCCGTTTTCTGCCCTTTTCCTTCGGCAGAGAAGGGGAGCAAAGAGGAGTTTCCCCATCCCTACAGGAGCAGGATGTGTCTATCCAAAGCCCATTTTCCTGCCAGTGTCCCAAATCCCCATCCCAGGTGGGCCTCTGTCCCATCCTGGAGTTCCAGCCCAAAGGATTGTTCCCTTTTCCAGCCCTGTGCCACCCTCACAGCACCCAGCATCCATCCTGGGATGCTCCAACCCTGGCAAACTCCGTGTCCAAAACACTGCCCCAAAAAACAGTGACACACAGTGACCTCCCCTCCCCAACCCTTCCCCATTCCCACACACACACAAAAAAAAAAACCCTCCCAAGAAACTTCTGGATGCTTCCAGAGGATTTAACTCCTGCAGTGCCACAGCCGGGGAGGTGACAGGGGTTTGTGCTGTCCCACAGCTGTGTCCCAGCCCTTCCCAGGGAGTGGGGGGTGACAGGGGACACTCTCACATCCTGGGGGCTCACCTGCACCGCCGGCTGCTTGCCCTCGTTGCTGCTGGGGGAGCTGAGCCCCGTGGCCTGCTGCAGCAGGAACTGCCGAGCCACCTGCAGAGCCTGCAAGAGAGACACAGGGGTGGGCACGAGGAAGGCTCCCTCCTCCTCCTCCTCCTCCTCCAGCTGCTTCTCCCTGGGTTTCATTCCAGGCATGGGTTTGATGCACGAACGCTCCCTCCTGCCACACCAGTTTGACCAGTCCGTCCCATTAGAGACCACCACCCATGGGGACAATCCTGTCTTTTTCCAAAAATCCCCACCAGGCCCAGCTTTCCCATGTCACAAAGGTCATCCCCAAGCCACAGCCACGCAGAGATCCGGCTCCTGGATGATTTATTCCAGAGCCAGCACCACCTTCCTGCTGCTGTCCCTTGTGCCCAAAGCCACTGTGAGTATTTAATTTTATTAACTGGATCGTGGCACTGGAGCAGCAGAAAATTCCAGCCAAGTGCAGGATCCCAGCCTGAATCAATCAATCCAGGTGGATTTCATGGTGATCCCAACAAATGGCCACCATGAAACCTGATTGTTCTTAGGGGGGTTTGCCTAGAAAAAGTGATGAGTTTCTTCAAGTTTTTTAAACGGGTGACGTTCCTTCATGAGGAATCCCACAAAAAGAGGGAAAAAAACAATCGAAATGGATAAAATGCACCTGTGAAAAACACAGGTACAAGAGAGCCATGCCCAGCACTGTGGGCATCTGGAGAAAACAGGGGAAATAAAGGAAAATCCTGTGAAGAGATGAGGAGGAGAGAGGAGCAAGTGTGAGCTGAGAAAAAGAGCTTGGGAGCCAGGAAAAGGAGTAAAGCTCTGAGGAAAACAACCCAGTGCTCCCAGACTTGTTTGCTCTTTATTTCTTGCTTTACAAGGATTCTTTTCCTTCCTTCTGGGGTTTTTTTGGGGCACATTTCTGAAAAATCTCCACCCTCCTCCCCCTCCCTCCCAAACCCACTCCCAGCTCAGCACACCCCTCACCTGTCCAAACCAAGGAGCACCCACAAAACCCCAACCCAGAGTCCCTCCTCAAATGGAGCATCCATGGAAAGTCATTCCCTGCATTTTCCATCCCATTTCAGGTCCTCCCTGTGCTTCTCAGCACAGGAAACTCTTGGGAAAAGCACATGAAAAGCAAAGGATGGCCCAGCTGTGCCACATCTTTGTTTTGGTGGGAAATCCACCTGACACGCTCTGTGCAGCTGGACAGGCACTACGAGGGCACGTGAAAAATGAGAGGGAATTTCCAGCTGGAGGCTGAGAGCAAAGGGTTTAACAGACCCAGCCTTGCTTTATGAAAAAATTGTAATTTTCTAGCAGAGGGCCCAAACCAAACACCCCAAACACAGCACTGGGCACCCTTGTGCTGTGTTTGTCACCACCACAATGAACCAGACAGCCCCAAGAAAATCAAAAGCTGAGGAAATTTTGTAAGTAAATGCATCCTAATTTCCTATTCTTGTGGTGAATTACCAGAGCTGAGTCCCAGGATTGTGCACCCAGAGCTGCCCCATAACCACTGAGCACCCCCAAAACTGCCCAAGCAATGACTCCCAAACTTCCTTTATCCAAACAAGTGAAAACTCAGATCTTTGAGGACAAACACAGCAATTCACCCCTGGGAATCACTGATGGAAAAATCCCATAGTCCAGATCCCAGAGCTGCCTCAGCCCCAATGTTTCACCACGGGCATTTTATTTTCCCTGTTATTACCAGGGATAGATGTGCATCGGTAATGCGAGCACAAAAACCCTGTGACAGTTATGACAGCTCAAGGTCTGATATTTTAATTACTTTTGGAAATGAAAACAGTAATTCCAGTTAAAAGCCAAGGTGGAGGAATCCACTCAGCACCAGCTCAGCACCAGGCCCAAGGCACCCACCAGGATGGGTGCTGGAGCATCCCACATCCCCACAACAAATCCCTCAGCTTTAGCTGCTTTTCCAAGTGCCTTTTAGCAGATTTTTGCACGGATTTGTCTTCTTCTTGTGCAATTCCTGCCGGGTTTGCAAGCCTCATCTCACAGAGACCCAGCGAGGGCAGGCCCCTGCCCCGGCCTGGCAAAATCCAGCACAACAGGGATGGAAAACACAGGGGGGAAAAGCCTCAGGACCAGAATTCCAGCACATCAAAAGTGCTGCCCAAGACTTCTCCTGGAATTTCTCTTGCCAAAGCCAAGGCCTGGCTGGCCCGGGGTGCCCCCAGTGCCCACCCGGCTCGGCCCCACCGCGCCGCCTCTCAGGGGGGAATTTAATTCACTCCCTGCTGGCTCCCTCACTTTGGTGTGCTCTGAAGCACGAAATTACAAAGAGTTACAGGAAAAAAAAAACCAAAACACGACATGGCCTCTACAATTGCACACTGGTCCTCGTCAGTGCAGCGTCCGGTCTGCCCCTCTGTCCCTCCATCCTCCGTCCCTCCATTCCTCTGTCCCCCCTGTCGCCTCCATTCCTCTGCCCCTCTGTCCGCCTCCATCCTTGCCCTCTGTCCCCTCCGTCCCTCCAGTCCTCTGTCCCTCCATCCCTCCATTCCTCTTGTCCCTCCATCCCTCCGTCCCCCCCTGTCCCTCCAGTCCCTCTGCCACCTCTGTCCCCTCCATCCCTCTGTCCCTCCGTCCCTCCTGTCCCCTCTTCCCCTCCATCATCCCTCCTGGTCCCCCTGTCCCTCTGCCCCTCCATTCCTCCGGCCCGCTCGTCCCTCCATTCCTCTTCCCTCCCTCCCTCTGTCCCCTCCCTCCTCTGTCCCCTCCATCCCTCTGTCCCCTCCGATCCCCCTGTCCCCTCCGTCCCCCCTGTTCCTCCATCCCTCCCGCTGTCCCCCCCATCTCTCCTTCCTCTGTCCCCCTCCATCCTCCCTCCCTCTGTCCCCTCCTCCCTCCCCCTTCCCCCCCTCCCTACTCCCTGTCCCCCACCGTCCCTTCCGCCTCTGTCTCTCCCTCCCTCTGTCCCCTGCCATCCCTCCTGTCCCTCCGGCCCCTCTGTCCCCCCCGCTCCAGCCGACTGAGCCTGCACACAGGGCGGGAAACCTGTTATGCAGGCTGGACAGAACACGTGGAGCAGCCAGGATGGTAATTTTGGATGCAGATCCACCTGCCAGCTGCATTTGTTACCCGCACGGGCAGGAGAGCAGCAGCCCCCACGGTGAAGGGGAATGAAGCTTTTCCATTCCCTTTTGTTTCCACAGGCCAGTGTCACTCCCGCCTCTCCTTGGGACTTCAGGAGGTAGGGATCAGAAGGAAGAGTTTCCCTGTGGGAGTAGGTGGGATTTGACCTCTGTGAACCAGGAGAAAAAATTTATTTCTAACTAAAAATCAACCCATCCCCAGTAGCCTGGTGTTTAGCCAGGACCATTCATCAGAATTGGTAGGACTTCCCGTGCAAAACTCCTGGTGGCTCCAACGATCCCAGAAAAAGTTTGCAGCGTCCCAGAAACAGCCAGGCTGAGTCACATTTCCTCCAGGATGAGGAATGGGATGGGGGACCTGGCTGTCCAGAACTTCCTTGGGATGGGACCCACACCTGGGATTTGCAGGGAGAGGTTGGAGATGCTGAACATCTCCAGTGTATGTGCTTGCTGGGAGGGTTAATGATAAACTGGGAGTAATACCCACCCTGCCAGGACCTGCTCCCACATCACCAGAGGTTATCCCTGCCCTGGGATCCCCCCAGGGATGCTCCTCACCTCCCTCAGACCCCGAAATCCCCCCAGTTTCTTCTGACAACAACCCAAGGACAGTCCATCCTGCATCGGGATGAGGTGCAGGGCCATCTTCCTAAAAAGGGGGAGCAGCCCCTTTTTTCCAACTCCCACCCAGCCTACCGAGAATATCCTGATTTTTTTCCCCCCTCAGCCTGTGGGCTCCACACCTCCACCCCTGGACGTGCTGGCTGCTGCCCAGACCTCAGGAAAGCAATTTTGGGCTGCTTTTTCCATGGGGACATCACAACTCTCTTTCTTGCCACAGAACACCTGGCTCTCCAGCCCTGGGAAAGTTCCAGGGGGAAAAGAAGAGCAGCTACCCACCTCCAAAAACCATCCAGGGGGGCTGCCTCACATCCCACCTGGGATTAATGTTGGGATTAAATCCTCATCCTGCTTTTTGCTCTCTCCAACCGTCCCCGAGCAGAGCTTCTCTGAGGTCCCTGAATTGGGAAGAAAATAGCTCAAGAACTCCAAAAAAAAGAGCAGGGAGACATCCAGGGGTCCTCCTAAAAGGAGGAGACACACCTCCCCCCCAAAAAACCCCGAAAATAATCCCAGACAAAGGAAAAATCTGCCTGTGGGTATTTTTGAAAGTGCCTGATTTTATCAGATATTTCCTTTATAAGGATGGGGTTTTTATATCCAGCCTGGAAGCGCTGCCCAAAATCAGCTGAGGATTTTCCACCTGTGATCAGGCTTATATGGGTTTTTACCTTCCCAAAAAGAGAAAAAAAAAACCACCTGAAAAAATTCTATTACAGCAAGAATTCTGCATGGAACGAGAAGAAGGGAATTTTTATCTTCCCTTTTTCCCTCCAAGCTTTTCGGAGGTGGGAAAGAGTTGGAGGGCTACAAAAAAAATGGTAAAAAAGAAAAAAGGGAAGATTTTTTAACACTAACTCATAAAAAAAAAAAATGACATCGTCACATTTCCAGAATTAGAGCCATTAAACAACACACAGGGATATTTTTAGCTGAGATATTAACAGTAAATGATGCCATATTGAGGAGCACTTCCACCAGCCCAGCCTGGCCTTGCTTGACCAGAACCAAATGGCTCCAAGCGATCCAAATGAACACAAAATGACACAATTCCTCACATGAAAATGGAAAAAAAATGTCTTTTTTTACACCCAGCTTCCGTGTCTGTGGCCCAGCCCCAGCTGTTCTGCCCTGCGTCCCAGTGCTCCTGGACTTTATTCCTCTGCTCCTACTCCTCAATCCTCACGGAGAGGGGTTAAACCCAGCCCCACTAATTATAGAGCACAAGGAACAGCAATCCCACCCTCATAGAAAAAAAGGGGGAAAAGGGTGGGGAAAGAAGGGGGGGAAAGCAAAAAAAAGGTGGAGAGAGGGGAAAAATGGGGGAAAAGAAGGAAAAACGGGGAAAGAAGGGAAAAAAGGGGAAAAGAGAGAAAAAAGGGGGGAAAGGAGGAGAAAAAGGGGGGGGAAGGAGAGAAAAAAGGGGGGAAAGGAGAGAAAGGGAGGGGGGGAAAGGCGTAGAAAAAAAAGGGGGGGACAGGAGAATAAAAAAAGGGGGAAAGGAGAGAAAAAGGGGGGCAAGGAGAGAAAAAGGGGGGAAAGGAGAGAAAAAAAAGGGTGGAAAGGAGGATAACAAAAAAAGGTGGGAAAATGAGAGAAAAAAGGGAGCGGAAGGCAAATGGGAAGAGTGTAGTGGGGACAAGGATAAGAAAAAAAGGGGGTAAAAGGGAAGGAGGGACAAAAAGTGGAAAAAAAAAAAAAAAAACAAAAATGGGGTAGAAAAGGAGATGTAGAGGAAAAAAGGGGTGGGAACAATGTGATACGGAAATACAATGAGAGAAAAAAGGGGGGAACAACAGGCGAGAAAAAAGGGGTACAAGGAGAGAAGAACAAAGGGGGAAAAGGAGAGGAAAAAAGGGTGTAAAAGGAGAGACAAAAAAAACGAGCGGGGGGTGGACAGAGTGGTGAAGTAAAACGGGGAAACTGCTCCTGTATGTGTCCCTCAGTGAAATATTAAATATGAAGCAGGAAGTGAAGGAGAGTAGTTTTCACGTAAAGTGCTCCGTCCTCGTTTTTATCTTAGAATACCCTAATATAGAGGATTCCCACACAATAATATTTGAGATGTGCATCACATGTTTTACATTGAATGGTATCTCTCCCAGGGCAGCACAAAGTTCCTCTCCGCCCCCCTCCACCCCTTCCCCAACGTCCCCAAAAAGTCCCGTTTGCTCCTTCTTTCAAAACAAGCCTTATTTTTGTTTTTCCTCCCCGGTTTTCTTTGAAACTCCTGTCGCGCAGCCCGCTGCAATTATTGGAGGTATTTTTTTTTGCGCACCATAAAACAACCCCCGAAAGAAACCAACGCCCAGAGCATGCTGGATATTCCGATGGCTCTTTTTCCCTGGATTGAGAGCTTGTAATGAGAGGCTCCCGATGGGGTGGCCAGGTGTCAGGGATTGTCCCAGGACATCCAGCTCCATCAGGTTTGCACGGATTTGGGTTCTCCAAGTGCAGCTCCTGTCGGTATCTCTAAAATCCCTTTCCACCCTGCTCCTACCATTTCCCTGGCAAACCCCAAACCTGCCCTGACCCCTTCTCTCTGCACCCATTTTGATTTCAAACACAGCGCTGGCTAAAAGTTGGGATCTTTCCACAGGAATTCAGCAAACAACCCTGGAACAACCAAATTCGTGGCTGAGCAGCGTGTTGTTTTCCCACTCCCTCTAGAAAGATTCCAGAGGATCCCCCAGACTCCCCACCCCAACCACCCCTTCACCCCGCTTGCCCCCCGATTTCCTTTCCTCCCCGGGAATTCCGGGGGATCCAGCTGCCAAGGGGGGGCTGGTGGAATCCCTTTGGAGCCTGGCGTTGCTGGAGTCGCCTTCCCCCAACGTTCCCACCAGCAACGGCAGAGGGGGGTGTTCCCCGGCCGGGGAGGGGGGCGGGCCGTGGGGCGCCCCCCTGTGACGCCTCTCCCCTCCGCCAGCCCCGGCACAAAGCGGTAGCGGCTATTGCAGTGCTTTTTCAACAGCCCCATCGCCGGGCTTTTGAAATCCAGGGATTTAAAAAACCCCGCGCCAGCCCCCCGGGATGGGGGAGAGGGAGGGAGGCGAGCAGAGAGGAATGGTAGGGAGAGGGATGCCCGCGGGGCCCCTTTCCCGCACCACCCACCGCCTGGCTCTCCCCTTCCACCCCTTCCCCCACAGGCCACCCCAAACACCAAAACAAGGGGCACCAACTCTCCCAACAACTCCAACTCCTCCCAAACAGCCTTGGGCCTTTTTCCATTTCCAGGTTCTTTCCCCTTCCAGCCAGGTTCTCCTTTCCAGGCTCCCTCCCTCTCACCCTTCCAGTGCCTCTCCCCTATTCCAGTTCGTCCTTTTCCTGCTTCGCTCCTCTGTGTCTCCCCTTCCCGCCTCTTCCTTCCAGGTTCCCTCCCTCTTTCCCATCCATGTTTCCCCCCCCCTCCCCCTTCTCCTTCCCACACCCCCCCCACCCTCCACCAGCCTCATCCAAGTCTGTTCTCCGCCACCACGTTTCAAATGCCAATCCATTCCTCCCCGCAGAAGGCCTCTCCCCTTCCAGGTTCTCCTTTTCCGGCTCTCCCCCTTTCAGTTTCTCCCTTTTGCAGGTTCCCGATCTTTCAGCTTTCCCTTTCCAGGTCTCTTTTTTCCAGGTTCTCCCTTGTTCCTGCCTCTCCCCTTCCAGCCTCTCCCTTTCCTGGTTTTCCCCTTCCAGGTTCTCCTTTTCCTGGTTCATCCCTTCCAGGACTCTCCCCTTCAAGGTTCCTCCCCCCTTTTTTTTTTTTCCCAAGAAAGTTTCCATTCCAGGCTCTCCTTCATTTCTCTCCTCCGTCTCACTAGGCTCTCCTCTCTACTCCCCGTTTCCAGGCTCTCCCCTTTCCTTCCCCCTGCTCGCTCCACCTCCACTTATCCAGGCTCTCCCCTTTCCAAGTTTTCTCTCCCGTTCCAGGTTCCCCCCTTTCCGGCTCTCCCCTTTCCTTCCAGATCCAGGCTCTCCCCTTTCCCAGGGAGGGCTCTTTCCAGCTCTCCCCCTTTCTCCCTCATCCGCCGTTCCGGCTCTCTCACTCCATCCTCTACCCCTTTTCCCCCACCACCCAGGCTCACTCACCATTCCTCTCGCTACTTCTCCTATATTTCCAGGCTCTCCCCTTTCCAGGCTCTCTCACCCTTTTCCAGGCTCTCCCCTTTTCCAAGTTCTCCCCCTTTCCAGGCTCTTCCCTCCCCAGCCTCTTCCCCCTTCCAGCCTCTCTGGGATGCTGGGAAGTGGTGTGATTGGAATGATTGTATTTGGCTGGATGAGGATGGGGAGGGGATGTTGTGCTCTGCAGTGGAGCTACAGCTTGACCCTGTCTCGCAAATCCAGCTGGAGCTGCCACCACACCCACATCCCCCGGGGGGG
>JAGMWU010000028.1:3351118-3362827 GCA_018697195.1 Certhia americana
GAATGTCCAGAACTTCCCTGGATGTGGACCCACACCTGGGATTTGCAGGGCCGGAGAGGGGAGTGCTGGAAACTCTCCAGTGTATGTGCTGGGCTGGGAGGGGGCGTTAATGGGATAAATGGGATTAATCCCACCTGACAGGACCTGCTCCCACAGACACCAGAGGTATCTGCTCTGGGAGC
Source organism: Certhia americana (assembly GCA_018697195.1). Lineage (NCBI taxonomy): Eukaryota > Metazoa > Chordata > Aves > Passeriformes > Certhiidae > Certhia > Certhia americana. The sequence goes on from JAGMWU010000028.1 coordinate 3,351,301, forward strand.
CCCCCAGGGATGACTCCTCACTTCCACCTTTCCAGACCCCAAACCCCCCAGTTCTCTGACAAACAAACCCAGACACTATCATCATCGGGCAATGGAGGGTGCAGCCATCTCCTAAAAGGGGGAGCACAGCCCCGTTTTTCCAACTCCCACCCAGCTACCTAGGAAATATCTGATTTTTTCCCCACTCCAGCCTGTGGGGGCTCACACATACACCCGATGGACGTGCTGGCTGCGGTCCAGACCTCAGGAAAGCAGAGTTTGGCTGCCTTTTCCATGGGGAACATACAAACTCCTCTTTCTGCACAGGGAACACCTGGCTCAGCCCTGGGAACAGTCCAGGGGAAAAGAGACAGCGACACCCTCCGGGGGGCTGCCCACATACCACTGGGCTTAATGTTGGGATTAATCCTCATCCCTGCTTTTTCTCCTCCAAACCTGCCCAGCAGAGCTTATCTGAGGTCCCGATGGGCAAGAAAGACATAGCTCAAGAACTTTTCCAAAAAAACAGGCTAGGGAGAATCCAGGGGTCATCCAAAAGGAGGAGACACAACCTCCCCCCCAAAAAACCAAAATAATCCCAGGACAAAGGAAAAATCTTGCCTGGGGTATTTGAAAGTGCCGATTTATAGTATTTCACTCTATGAGGATGGGGTTTTTAATTCCAGCCGGAAGCGCTGCCCAAAAATCAGCTGAGGGATTTTCCACCTGGATTCAAGCTTATATGGTGTGTTACTTCCAAAAAGAGAAAAAAAAAACCCCTGAAAAATTCTATTAAAGCAAGAATCTGCATGGAAAGAGAGAGGAAGGGAATTTTATCTCCCTTTTCCCTCCAATCTTTCTGGAGGGTGGGAAGAGGTTGGGAAGGGACTACAAAAAAATGGTAAAAAGAAAAAAGGGAAGATTTTTTACACTAACTTCATAAAAAATGACCTCGGCACATTCCAGAATTAGAGCCATTAAAAACACACAGGGATGTTTTAGCTGGATATAACATAAATGATCCATATTGCGGAGCACTTACACCTAGCCCAGTCCGGCCTTGCGTAACCAGAACCAAATGGCTCCAAGAGATCCAAATATGAAACAAAAATGACACAATTCCTACAGGAAAATGCGAAAAAAAAAATGTCTTTTTTACACCCAGTCCGTGTCTGTGCCCAGCCCCCCCCCCACGCTGGTTTGCCCGCTACAGTGCTCCTGGACTTATTCCTTGAACTCCTGAATTCCTCAATCCTCACAGGAGAGGGGTTAACCCCAGCCATCTAATGAGAGCAAAAGGAACAGGCAATCCACCCCATAGAAAAAAAAGGGGGGAAAAAGGGGGGGAAAGAAGGGGGGGAGAAAGGCAAAAAAATGGGGGAGAGAGGGGGCAAAAATGGGGGAAAAGAAGGGATAAAACAGGGGTAAAGAAGGAAAATAAGGGGGGAAGAAAAGAGGAGAAAAAAGGGCGGGGAAAGGAGAGAAAAAGGGGGGGGGAATGGAGAGAAAAAAGGGGGGAAAGGAGAGAAAAAAGGGGGGGAAAGGAGAGAAAAAAGGGGGGGAAAGGAGAGAAAAAAGGGGAAAGGCGAGAAAAAAGGGGGGGAAAGAGAGAAAAAAGGGGTGGGAAAGGAAGCGACAAAAGGTGGGGAAAAGGACGAGACAAAAGGGGGGGAGGGAAAAAGGAATGAGAAAAAAGGGGGGAAAAGGAGCGAAAAAAGGGAGGGAAAAGGAGAGAAAAAAGGGGGGAAAAGGAGAGAAAAAAAGGGGGGAAAAGGAGAGAAAAAAGGGGGAAAGGAGGAGAAAAAAGGGGGGGAAAAGGATGAGAAAAAGGGGGAAAAGAAGAGAAAAAAGGGGGGAAAAGGAGAGAAAAAAGGGGGGGGGGGAAAAAAAATGGGAAGAAAAAGGGGAAACTGCTCCTGTATTTGTCCTCAGTGAAATATTAAATATGAATCAGGGAAGTGAAAAGAGAGATGAGTTTCACTAAAGTGCTCCGGCCTCGTTTTTATCTTAAATACCCTAATAATAGAGGATTACACAATATATTTGAGATGTGATCACATGTTTTATGGAATGGTATCTCTCCCAGGGCAGCAAAGTGCCTCTCCTCCCCCTCCACACCCTTCCCCAACTCCCAAAAAAGTCCCGTTTGCTCCTTCTCCAAAACAAGCCTTATTTTTGTTTATTCCTCCCCGTTTCTTTGACGTCTGTCCGCAGCCACGCTGCAATTTTGGAGGTATTTTTTGCACCATAAAACAACCCCAAACCAACGCCAGAGCAGCTGGATATTCCCGATGGCTCCTTTTCCCTGGATTGAGAGCTTGGAAGGAGCTCCCATGGGGTGCCAGGTTCAGGGATTGTCCCAGGACATCCCAGCTCCATCAGGTTTGCACGGATTTGGGTTCTCCACGTGCAGCTCCTGCCGTATCTCCAAAAATCCCTTTCCACCCTTCTCCTCCATTCCCTGCACCCCAAACCTGCCCTGACCCCTTCTCTCTGCACCCATTGGATTTAAACACCAGCCGCTGGCTAAAAGTTGGGATCTTTCCACAGGAATTCAGCAAAACAACCCTGGAACAACCCAAATCGTGGCTGAGCAGCGTTTGTTATTCCCACTCCCCTAAAATTCCAGAGGATCCTCCACCCCACCCCCTTCACCCCGCTGCCCCCATTTCCTTCCTCCACCGGGAATTCCGGGGGGATCCAGCCTGCCAAGGGGGGGCTGGTGGATCCCTTTGGAGCCTGGCAGTGCTGGAGGTCCCTCCACGTTCCCACAGCAACGGCAGAGGGGGGGTCCCGGGCCGGGGGCTGCCCCCCGGTGACCTCTCCCCTCCGCCAGCCCCGGCACAAAGCGGGAGCGGCTATTGAGGCTTTTCAGCCCCATCCCGAGCATTGAAAATCCAGGGATTTAACCCCAGCGCCAGCCCCCCGGGATGGGGGAGAGGGAGGGAGGCGAGCAGAGAGGAAGGGATGGAGAGGGATGCCCTTTCCCCACCACCCACCGCCTGCTCTCCCCTTCCAGCCTCTCCCCTTCCAGGTTCTTCCCTTCCAGGTTCTCCTTTTCCAGGCTCTCCCCTTCCAGCCTCTCCCCTTCCAGGTTCTCCTTTTCCAGGCTCTCCCCTTTCAGGTTCTCCCCTTTTCAGGTTCCCTCTTTCCAGGCTTTCCCTTTCCAGGGTCTCCTTTTCCAGGTTCTCCCTTTCCTGCCTCTCCCCTTCCAGCCTCTCCCTTTCCTGGTTCCTCCCTTCCAGGTTCCCCCCTTTCCAGGCTCTCACCCTATCCAGCCTCTCCCCCTATCCAGCCTCTCCCTTTTCCAGGTTCTCCCCTTTCCAGGCTTTCCCCCTATCCAGCCTCTCCCCTTTCCAGGCTCTCCCCTATCCAGCCTCTCCCCTTTCCAGGTTCTCCCCTTTCCAGGCTTTCCCCTTTCCAGGTTCTCCCTTTTCCAGGCTCTCCCCTTTCCAAGCTCTCCCCTTTCCAGGCTCTCCCCTTTCCAGGCTCTCCCCTTTCCAAGTTCTCCCCTTTCCAGGCTCTTCCCTCCCCAGCCTCTCCCCCTTCCAGCCTCTCTGGGATGCTGGGAAGTGGTGTGGATTGGGAAGGATGGATTTGGCTGGATGAGGATGGAGAGGGGATGTTGTGCTCTGGAGTGGAGCACAGCTGGGTGACCCTGTCTCAGCAAATCCAGGCTGGAGCTGCCACACACCCACATCCCCTTGCTCTGGGGACACCCCAAAACATCCCTGAGCACCCCATCACCTCAACACCCCACCCAGTTGGAGACAGCACCCTTGGAGAGGAGCTTTAACCCAAAAATTCCCAGCAAAAACCTGTTTGGCTTCACCCCGTAAAAGCAGCGAGGTCACAGGCACTGGAAAAGATCAAATCCGGCCAAAAAATGGGAGCACGAGCTCCCGGGAGCTGCAGCTCCCACAGAAATCCCCACAGACACGGAGCTTTAGGCCCAGCAGGATGAGACGTGGCCTCCCAGCCCTGCAGGCTTCCCAAAGCTGCTCGTGGGGGATTTCATAAAGTTCAACGAGAGCCAGGATTGAGTGCTGAGAGCCAGGATTGAGTGCTGAGAGCCAGGATTGAGTGCTGCCATTCCAGAATGGAGGAGTGGGCACAGGGGGAAGAGCCCAGCCATCCAAGAACCCGGGGAGAACGCTGGATGCTCCCGGGGATGGAGCAAAGCCTCCATCAAGCACCTAATTGCCCAAAACTCCCGTTGTGGGGACATTTATTCCTGACCCCAGCTGGGGCTCAGCCTGCTCCCTGAAGCAGGAAGATGGATAATCCTCCTCGGGATAGATCCTCCCCTCTTTCCCCCAGGTGCTGTCGCTGGAGGCATCACTTGGGATTTTTTGGAAGCTCACCAAAAACTCTGCTTTAATAACCCCACGTGCCAGCCAGCTCCTCACCAACGGGGGGTGTGAAGTGAAACATCCAGCATTCAGCGCGAGCACCCACAAGGAAGGAAAACCCGATTTTCTGGAGGAGATCTCCTGTTTGACAGCCACGATCCGCATCGTTTTGGCCGAGGGCGAGCACGGATCTGCCGTTATCCGCTGGAATTCCAGGAGGGAGAGCAGGCAGCTCCTCGGAGGGGCGCTGGCAGCGGCATTACACGCATGATTACCCTTTGGATGCGGGGAACAGGGGCTTAGCGGCGTGCCGAACGCCTGTTATCCAGGTAATGGATTTACAGCACTCCCTACTAAAGTATCAGACACAGCAATTTTTTACAGCTTTCACGCTGGAATTTATGGCTCAGGGAGGCGATCTCCGTACGAGGCGAGGGATCATTGCCTTATTTAGTAGCCGAGCGGGGAAATTGATGTTTTTTTGCCAAAGTTTGTTTGGAAAGGTAAGCTGCAGGCACGTCCCCAGGGCTGAGAGGGGATGCCTGTGGTGGGGGCTACCCGAGGGGCACACACGTGTCACTGTCACACGTGTCCTGGGCCCTCGTGTGGGTGAGGTTTAACCTCCAAGAGCTTCAGGGAATGGGAAAGCAGCTCCTGGACAACCAAAACTCTGCTCCTGGTGTTTGTGGTGCCCCAGACCCTCAGATTGATGGGGCAGAGCAGGCAGGACCTTCCCCAAAAAACAGCAAACTCCAAGCTGTGAGCTGCAGGGACAGATGTGCTCTTCCTCCCAGGGGATGTGGGACAAACACAAACCCCTGGCATTTGGGGCAGCACCAGCACCTCAGCTCGACCAGGAATGACCAAACCATAGAGGAACCCAACCCCGAGGATAAAGTGGGGCAAAAACCCAGCGCTGCCCCCCAAAACACATCCTGGAGGGACTCTGCTGCCTGGTGGAAACCAGGTTTGGAAGGAACAGACTGCTCCATTCTACCTGCTGCCCCCCAAAACACATCCTGGAAGGAACAGACTGCCCCAAAACACATCCTGGAGGACTCCGCTGCTTCGTTTAAACCAGGTTTGGAAGGAACAGACTCCCCAAAACACATCCTGGAAGGATCTGCTGCCTCCTTTAAGCCAGGTTTGAAATGAACAGGCTGTCCCATCCTACCTGCTGCCCCCAAAACACATCCTGGAGGGATCTGCTGCCTGGTGTAAGCCAGGTTTGAAAGGAACAGACTGCCCCAAAACAATCCTGGAAGGCTCTGCTGCCTCGTTTAAGCCAGGTTTAAAATGAACAGACTGCTCCATCCTACCTGCTGCCCCCCAAAACACATCCTGGAAGGAACAGACTGCCCCAAAACACATCCTGGAGGACTCTGCTGCTTCGTTTAAACCAGGTTTGGAAGGAACAGACTGCCCCATCCTACCTGCTGCCCCCCAAAACACATCCTGGAGGGATCTGCTGCCTCACACAAGCCAGGTTTGGAAGGAACAGACTGCTCCATCCTACCTGCTGCCCCCCAAAACACATCCTGGAAGGAAAAGACTGCCCCAAAACACATCCTGGAAGGAAAAGACTGCCCCAAAACACATCCTGGAAGGAAAAGACTGCGCCAAAACACATCCTGGAAGGAAAAGACTGCCCCAAAACACATCCTGGAAGGATCTGCTGCCTCCTTTAAGCCAGGTTTGGAAGGAACAGGCTGCCCCAAAACAATCCTGGAAGGACTCAGCTGCCTCCTTTAAGCCAGGTTTGGAAGGAACAGGCTGCCCCATCCTACCTGCTGCTGCTGGAAGTGCAGGAGCTCCACGGGGCTCATCTCTCCGTTGGCCTCGGCTCCTGCAGCTCCGTCTCGGCCGCCACCCCCGGGGCCACCGCCGCTGCCACCGCCGCCACCATCGGGCTGATTGCTGAGGCTGCTCACCCCGTTCTGCGCCGAGGGCGTGGAACGGATCGTCTCCGAGGCAGATTCAACCATCATGACTCGCTAGCAGGACCTAAAGAGGGAGAGAGGAGCCTGAGGATGGGGGTTATGAGATCCCTGGCTGCCCCCCCCAGATCCCCAGCAGGATGGGATGTCAAAGCCTGTTTGGGTTTTAGCTGCGTTCGGCTCGCCCCCAAAAAAATAAATGTGAGGCTGCTACAAACACGCTGCACATCCCTGGGTAAAGCAAGTGCAACCCAGTCCTTAGGAAAAAAACCACAATTCCAGCTTTCCCTGAGCCTGGGGAAAGGCACAGAGCTCCAGGAATCTGTTTTGCCCAAATCCCATCATGGTGAGAGCGCAGCTGAAACCCCAGCGAGGCTGCACACCGAGCACGGGGAACCTGCACCTCGGATTCCACCCTGAAAATCTTAATAAAAGTCAAAACGCTCCCTGCAAGTGCTTCATCTCCCAGCAAACCACCACTTCCCAGCAGGGCAAAACCACCTGGCAGGAAAAACCACCTGGGAGAAGGTGCCAGGCTGAGGAAACCCAAAGGAAGGGCAGAGCTGGGATGTGGAAATGAGAGCAGGGCAGCACACGGGTTGGAAAATCCTTCCTTTCTCCCAGTTTTTGCTCAGTGGGCTTGGAGGAGTGGCAGGTTGTGAAGCTGAGGGTGCATTTTTCTGGGAGAAACTCCTGGATTTGGGCTGGCACTGGAGAAAAGAGCTCCAGCACACCCAGCACTGGTGTCTGCCACATCCAGCCCTGCCACAGAAAAGCGTCAGGAATCCACCCAGGAGTCTCTCCCTCCTTCCCAACACATGTTTTCCTGCATGGAAAAGCAGTTTTATTTGCACACCCCTCCATCCCACCAGCACGGGGCTCAGCGCTCACCCACCACCGCTGGCGGAGTTTGTAACAAGATGGGAACAAAACCAGAGGGATGGGATGAAAAAACACCGCCTCCCTTTCTCCTTCCCCCCTCTTTTTTTTCCCCTATTTCCCCCTTCCACACCCCAAAAGGCAGCGAGACACACCAGGAACAACATAATTGCTGAAATGTGGCGTGTAATAATCGCTATTCAGGGGCTGATCATTCATATTAAACAGGGAGCAGCGAGCTGCTCATTTGCATGTTGGAGATTATCTGCATTTCAAAAGTCATTTCCGCAGGGGATATGAGTGACATCCATTCCCAAGGGGAGCTCCTGGCTCCCTCCCACTGTCCCAGGGCTCTGGGGGTGACACACCGGTGGCTGTGGGACAGCTCAAGGTTAAGGGGATTACTGGGATTTGGGTTTGGAGCAGCTTCCCGAGGATGGGATGCTCACAGGATGCTGCCTTAGGAGCAAAATTCTGTCATAAACCCCTCACCTTCTGCCTTAAAACTACATTTTTGCCTTCCTCACTTTGAATTTCAAGGATTTTAAGTTCAGAAATAGAAAATGATTGCTGTTCTCATTCCCATTTTCCCTCTGAAACCCAAGAGGAACGCTCCGTGTCCGACGCTCGAACGGCATCAGCAGGGCCAGAAACTCATCAGGATTCAAGCAAGGGTTTGACTTTTACACGGGGAACAGGAATATCCAGAGTTACAACAGGAAGTATTAAAAAAGGCAAGAAAAAAAAGAATAAAAAAAAAAAAGAATTAAAAAAAGGTTTTGGAAAGGATATAAAACTTTCCTGGCTTCAGGCATAAACTGGAGTTTAACTGTTGGGAATTAGGAGGAAATCTCTGCTGGTGGAGGAGCTGTGGGCTCGCTCTGGTGGTTCCAGCCCCTGCCAGAGGCGGGATGCTGGAGCAGATTCCTGCAGCCAGGGTGATTCCCGGAGCTGGGGACACCGGGCCAGCTGAGTTCCCTCTCCAAGTCCTGTAAAACTCCACTTCCCGTTCCCAAACCCCTCTGGGATGCTGGAGCGTCTGGGATCCCAACAACGCTGCGAGGGAAGTCATAAAAGTCATCATCATAATAATGGAAATATTTCCATTCCTATAAAAAAGTTTTACAAAACCTTACAGAAGAAAAAAAAAAAAAAACACCAAAAATCCAAGCCGGTGTCTGCGAGGTTATAAAGTGGATTTAAATTAGGAACAAGCACTTTTCCAGCCAGGATGGATTCGGGATGACTGGGAAGAGCAGAATTCGGCTGAAGGATGCTGGAGCACAACGTGCAGCCCTGCAGAGAGCCGGGAGGGATCTGCAGCATCCCAGCCCCTGCTGCTCATCCCTCGCAGCTCCAGCACAACCAATATTCCAGGGATCATCGGCACACGGCACCCGGAGGGGCTCAGCAGGATCAGACCTTCCCCCAGACAGTCAGCGGGAAAATCCAACACCCACATCCAGTGGGAAAGGGTGGGTTTGCTTAAAAGGGGAGGGAGGAGCCCCCTTCCAACGGCAACAGCAACAGAAGCTGCACAAATGGATCGTTAATTACCATTAATTACCATTTCAGACTCCCGAGCTCCGCCGCTGAACCACCGCTCTGCCTTTTTTTTTTTTTTTTTGTTCCCCCCTTTTTATCCAACCACGCACCTTCCGCAGGACAAAGGGAAGGAAACGGAGAATTACAAACGGAGCAACGAATCCCCCTGCCTTCGGCAGGACCATATGGCAACGAGGGTGTATTAATTACCGTGGCTTTTAATTAACAATTGCTTCATCTGAGCAGCAACATTTCCTTGACATCCCCCGACTCGCCGCTAACCTGCGCGGAGCACGCACCATCCCAGTCATCAATCCCGGTTTATTGACATCCATCCCTCCCGCAAACAGCCACACGATCCCAGGGTTTTCCAATTAACACCTCCGCACTCTCTAATTAGCGCAATTAACAGGCTGATGGATGCCCGGAGCTTCCCTGGGAGGGAGGGGATGGAGCAGGAGCCGGGGACGCGCTCGTGTGTCACCATTCCCATGGGAACACCACGTGTGTGCCATGCCAGGGAGCCTGGCACTGCCACCGAGCCTTCCAGAAGGGAAGGTTGAACATGGAGGTGACCAAAAGCAGCGAGAGCAGATGAAGCAGTGATTTCCAGCACCCCACAAAAAGCTCCCAGGGAATTTTGGGCCATCCAGACCCGTCCGAAGCGATGCCACTGCTCCACCTGATTCCAGGGACGTGGGAATTCCGTGGCATTTCCCAGCCTCCAGGAGCTGCTGGAACAGCCACAGCCACACCACGAGCTCCTCCACACAAACACAGAAAATTGCCCCAACACCAGTTTCAGCAGCTTTCCCTGTTTTTCATTATCCTCGGCACCACAACCCTTGGCAGCTCCGTGATTTTGGGCTGTCCTTTGTGTGCCACACACGGACCCAGTGCCACCTCCACCCTGCTGTCCCTGTCCTCGAGTCCCCATCCCTGACCACTGTGAGTGACCCTGCCCTGGGTTTCCCCAGCCACAAACTCCAAGAGCTCCTAAACCATCACCCAGGAGAGAGGGATGAGGAAAAACAATGGGAAACACCGCTGGGAAAACTGTCCCACCACACCTCCACGAGCTGGGACAGCACAGGTGACACAACACAAACTGAGATGTTCCAGAGGCTTTTCCACCCCTCCCACCACATCCCAGTCCCAAAGCAGCATTCCAGAGCCTTCCTCCCAGCTCCAGCTTCGTGGAGGGGAGCAGGCAGCCTCTCCCCTGGTATCGGTGGATCCTGAAGGAGCACGGACCCAAAAAATTCCCCTCAAAACCCTCAGAAATCTGTGGGATGCTCCTCTGCACAGCTGGAAGGAGAAGAGGACTCAGGAAAGCTGGATCCCAGGCACTGGATCTGCTCCCAGCTACGGAAAGTTGAGCAACCTGCCCGTCCTGCTCCAGCACCGTGAGGCTTTAGGAATCGGCTGCTAATCCTAAAAGGCTTCGGCTGGAAAAGAAGCAGCAGCCCGGGATTGCTCCAAGAGTGGCTTTTTACCCTTTAATTAACACATAAACACATGGAAATGTGGAAAGGGGATTAAAATAAAAGTCTGGGGGAGCTGAGAGGAATCCGAAGCATTACTGTAAATTAGAAGATATTTAAGGAACCAGGGACTGGCTAAGCCCAGGCACCGCTTTAATGGGATCTCACCTCTGGGCACTTTCATCTCCCACTTTCATCTCACTCCCAGCAACTTCTTTGGGAAGATCCAACCTTCGGTGCTTCACCTTCACCCCTGGCTCTCCTCACCTGCCTGGGTGCCAGCCTGGGTGCTGGTGGGCACCAGGGACTGGGAGGCAGCGAGGAGCCTTTGCTGCTCTGCGAAAACCAGGCAGGGATGGCCACAGCCAGGTTCTCCTCCCCCCAAAAATCTGGGATCCAGACAGCACCTGGAAGTGTGAGGACTGCCAACATGGGAAGCCCTGGATTATTCCTGTCACCCTCAGAGCATCCCTTGCTCTCCAGAGCTGCCCCAAGCACAGCCAACCCCACAGCAGATCCCGTGCCCACCCCACCCCAGGCATTCCCAGGTGCCCACCTGGCACCTCTGCCATTCCCTGCCAAGCTTCGAGGAGTACAAAACCCTTCTCAGAGAGGGTGTGGGGCTGGCTGGAGGTGGCAGCTCCATCCTGCTCCATCCCGGAGCACGTGCCGGGCACCGGGGCTGCTGCTCCATCCTGCTCCATCCCGGCTTCCCTCGCTGTGCTCTTGAAAAGATTAAAAAAAAAAAAAAAAAAAAACGGAACCCCACTCCATCTCATTAAGAAAGTAAACACAAGAGCCGTCTAAGTGTCTAATTAAGCTTCTAATTAGTCCCTGCTTGTTACTAATGCAAATTAGATTACGCCGCTTAACTACAGCATGTCCACAACACCCTTGTTAATTGCGGCCTTTTGAAATTAAATTACTCCCTAATTAGCATATCAAAGCCATTGATTCGGAGCCAGGAAAGATGAGGGCAGGAGGAAGCCAGAACGCCAAGTTTTGTTAATCAGGGACGTCTAATTAAATAGTGACGTGGAGCACGGGGCTCCCACCTCGCTGCTCTGGAGCCACCACACGTGGGGACCCGGGGGACGCTGAGCGGGGCAGCCCCTCGGTGGGTGTTGGTGGTCTCTGCACCCACCATGGACCACAGATGGGCGGGATGGAGCATCCTGGTGGGCCGGGATGCAGGTCCCCACCTGTGTCCCAGCAGGTCGGGATGCAGGTCTGGTATCCATGACCCAGTAGGTCAGGATGTGGATCCAGCACCTGTGTCCCATCAGGTTGGGATGTGGATTCAGTGTCCCATCAGGTTGGGATGCAGATCCAGCACCTGTGTCCCATCAGG
>JAGMWU010000028.1:3362837-3392567 GCA_018697195.1 Certhia americana
TGTCCCATCAGGTTGGGATGCAGATCCAGCACCTGTGTCCCATCAGGCTGGGATGTGGATCCAGTGTCCCATCAGGTTGGGATGTGGATCCAGTGTCCCATCAGGCTGGGATATGGATCCAGCACCTGTGTCCCATCAGGCTGGGATGTGGATCCAGTGTCCCATCAGGTTGGGATGTGGATCCAGTGTCCCATCAGGTTGGGATGTGGATCCAGTGTCCCATCAGGCTGGGATGTGGATCCAGCACCTGTGTTCCATCAGGTTGGGATGTGGATCCAGTGTCCCATCAGGTTGGGATGCAGGTCTGCTATCCACATCCCTGTGGGCTGGGATGCAGGTTTGGTCCCAGTGCCTCATCAGGCTGGGATGCAGGATCAGTACCTCTGTCCCGTTAGCTCTGGTACCTGTCCCAGTGTGTCAGCATGAAGGTTTGGTACCCCTGCCCCACCAGGCTGGGATGCAGGTCCAATATCTGCATCCCATCATGTCAGGAGGCAGATCCATCACCCCTGTCCAGGTTGGGATGCAGATCCAGTACCTGGTATCTCACCAGGTTAGGATGCAGTTCTGGCACCTGTGTCCTGTTGGGTTGGGATGCAGAACCAGAACCTGTGGTCCCAGTGGGTCAGGCTGCCCTGCAGGTTTGGCACCTGTGTCCCATCAGGTCAGGATGCAGGCCCAGTACCCAAATCCTGCTGGCTGCCCACTGGGAGCAAGGCTGGGGGCACACCCCAAAATCCAGGAAGCCCCCATGGAGCTGCACCAGCCCCTGCAGTGCCAGCTCCAGCCCTGCATCCCCTCATTTCTCATCCCCCTGAAAACTTGCTTTCCTTCTGACGATCCAAATGGGAATTTTAAACACCCCAAAACACCCGCTCTGTGCACACGGCTCAGGGTCACCCTCTCCCCAGCCCCCAAAATCCTGGGTGACCCCACACAGGAGCAGGAGAGGCCCCTCAGTGAGGACAGGGAGGGCTGGGAGAGCCTCTCAGCTGTCAGATCCCAAATCCAGCTGGGCTCAAGAAGTGAGGGGACAGTGGAGGGCACAGGGGGAGGTGACACCGAATCACCCCTGAGGGTACCAGGGGGGGACACATCCCCTCAGAGTCCTTGGAGGGGACACCCCCACCAAATCCCTGACCGAGATCCTTCCCTCAAAGAAAACCAAAACCACCTCTCTGCTCTCACCTGGGTTATCCCCCAAAACCTCCAACCCCAAATTCCCAACTGGACATCAATAACAGAGCCACCAGGGACGAGACTGGATCCAAAGGCAGAACCACTCCAAGGAGAGTGAAACTGAAGCCTAATTTTGAAGTTATTTCAATAACTTCTTGAATGACCCAGTTCTTCCCATTTTATAACTTTTCCTCTCTCTGCATTTTTTTTTTTTTTTTTTTTTTTTTGTTTAAAGAGGTGGGAAGGGAAAAAAAATAAAGGGACGAAGATTGGAAAAGTTTAATAGAGGGAGAAAAAGTCTATTAAAGAAAAAAATAAAAAAAAAAAAAGAAAAAAATAAGGCAGGCAGCCCGTCTCAGGGGAAGAGCTGAAATATTAAAGAAAGGAAAATCGCTTCTCCGGCTGCCGAGCCAGAGCAGGAGAATGGAGTGGCTGGAAGAGAAGGAACGGGGCACTTTTAATTGAAAAAAGGGAGATTCAAATGAAATATCCAATATCCCCCGTTAAAGAAAGGAAGAAAGACGGACCTTGGCCGCCAAGAAATTGCTGAAAGCCCCAACTTTTCTTTCTCGGAAGTTATAGGAAAGAGGGATGAGAGAAAGGAAGGGAAAAAAGGGTCTTTCATCCGAGAGGAACTCAGGGGGAATGGAGGAGGAGGGCGGGGACACAGAGAGAGAGAGAAAGAGAGAGAAGAGCAAGTTTTATTCATTTATTTTATTTTACGAGATGAGTAAAAAATAATATATTTAAAATAAAAAGAGAAAAGGCCGAGTTTTATAATGTCCCAGTGTTTGGAAGCAGCGGAAGGGAGCGGAGAGGGGGGAAAGCAACTAAGAACAGAAGGGCCGGCTCCAACCACCCGCCGCACGAGCCTCTCTCCCAACGAGATTCAATTAATTGATAACAAGAGGCATCAAATTAATTTTTCAAGGATGTTAGATTTTGATGAAGGAAAAAATCTCTCTGATTTTAATCGGGGCGGCGTTTAAAAGGCATAAATGAATATCCCTTTCTAATCATCTGAGGCGCCGAGGAAGCACCAAGCGGTTAACGTGGAAATTCAAATCGTTTAATTAGGGGGGTGGTGGTGGGGGGAAAAAGAGGGGAGGTGGCTGTGGTGGGGGAAGGGGGCCCGGGGTTTTCTTTTTAGAGAGCTTTATGAAGAAATTATTTTTTAAAAAAAAATTATATTTCTTTCAAGCGTCTTCGCTTCTCCCCCTTCGCAGCCGCACTTGGAAAAACCCATCTCGGGGCTTTTTGCTTTTGAATAGAGACTGTTCCCCAGCACAATCTAATTAACAAAAATGATAATGAAGACGGTGGGGGAAAAAAAAAAAAATTCAGAGGGAACAAAATTTAAAAAAAAAAAAAAAACCAAGGGAAAAAACCCTCCAAACTCCCAGGAAAGAAAAAATCCAAAAAACCACGGGATAAGGTGAGATTCCCACCACGCACAACTCCCGTCCATCGCTCTATGCTTCCACACGGGATGAGGGTTTTAGGATTTGGGATGAGGGTTTTAGGATTTGGGATGAAGTTTTCAGCACAATCCCCCCCAAATCCCATTAAAATAATTACCAGCAGCTCCCATCGCTGGTGTGGGACAGAGCTGCAACCAACACGGCATCACCCACCCCAGTTTTCCAAAGGTTTTTCCAACGTCTCCCTGGAAATCCCCGCTCAGTTCAAGCCTCTCCCACACGCCCAGCACCCTGGTTTTGTCACTCACACATTGGGGACACATCCCGCTGGTACAAATCCCACCTGGAATTCCTGCTGCAGCACCAGAGCCCTCATCCCAGCTGGAGAACACGGAATGCTCCAGCCAAACCCAAAATCTCCTCTGTGCCTTCCCCTCCCAGCCAGCACTCGTCCCACAGAGCCTGGGACACACCTGGGCAAGAGGAGGGACCTTCCTCTTGGATGGAGGCATGAAGGACACTGCCCTGTGGGAGTGAGGAAGAGCAGGGACACAGGAAAATGTCCCCACTCAATCCCTGGGAACGGCAAAAACTCCTGGAAAAAGGGAGCGATGAGGGAAGCTCTGAAATCAAAATAAACCCCAAACTCCAGGAGCTCCCCACACCCCATCCCCTCAGGAGAGGCTGCAAAGGGCAAGGATGGAGCCAGGGAGGAAGAAATGTCCTGGAGCAGGTGAGGGACACTCTGGAATGGGATGAGGAGTGAGGCCAGGGCTGGGACTCGGCCTCCCACGTCCCACCCTGAGCAGAATTTTCCAGCGGGAAATCAGACTGGAAGTTGCTAAAAGTCTCTCCTGGGCCTTCAAATAATCCAGAAGGGAGGAAAAAAACAGGCATGGTACCTATGGAGCAGGAGGGAGGAACTCGGATGCCACAAGTTTTCCCGGACTCCGTCACATCCATGCAAAAATTCATCCGGAAAAGGCTCTGGTTAATACACTCCCCGATGCTCTCCACGGCAAATCCCATTTCTATGCAGGAAGAGGCCTGGTTTCCATCCAGAAATTATGCTGCTCACGAGGAGGGAGAAGAAAAAAGGCAGTGGGGGGGGGAGAACTATCCTTGGGCATTTTCAAGCTCCTGGTCTGAAGTCCGTTTTCCTTCGCATCCCGATCGGAGGCAGCGTGACCCGAGGCCACAGCCCTGCCAGAGCCCGGCTCCACGCTTCCAAACAGCTGCCCTGATTTTATTCCTGCACAGCTTGGCTTCTCCACGGCCAGCCTCAGCATCTCCTGGTTTCTCCGGGCACCTGCCACCCCCACGGAGCAAAGCCAGCCCCGCAGACAAACACGGCTCCCGACAGCTCGGCTGGGAATAACCGCGGAGATTTCTCCAGCACTCGGCTGAAATCTGGGAAAGGGATCAGGGCTGAAATCAGGGCTGTGCTGGGATCCTGCCCTGGCGATGCTGCTGGCTGCCCACGGAGGGGAGTGGGATGCTGCATTTAAGATTTGAGGTGCTGGGAAGAGAGCAGGAGACGCAGGAGCATCCCTCGGCTGCGGGAAGCGCTTCCCACCAGGATCCTGTGCTGAAGTCAAAAGGTCACCGGGATCTTCTCGGTGTCACCTGCATGAGCCACGTCCAGACATCACGTCCTCTTCCCAGGAATGTCCCCCTCCGTGGCTCTTCCATGGGGAATCCAGGAGGTGCTGCCTGGCCCCGCAGCGGTGGCAGCAAACCCCTTCCATGGCTCCAGTGTCCCCCTGGGTGCCAGCTGGGCACACAGGGAAGGGATCCGGTCCCACAGCGTCACTCCGGGGTCACTCTCAGCATTCCCAGGTCGTGCTGATCCATCCAGGCTCCTGAGCATCCCCACCAGCAGGACACGGCATCTTCCCAAATCCAGCACATCCCTGCTCCGTGGTTGGGACAGAGCTGCGGAAGGGGGAAGTGAATCCATGTCCTGAATCCCTGCTCACCCCAGGCAGCGCTTCCTCCTGGGAATGGTGAGATCCTGAAGCCCAACTTCAGGCTGTCCTGGCCCCCAGGTGGCTGCTGCTGCTCCAGCTCGGTGGCCAAGGAAGTCCCCAGCACCTTGTCACTGCCGTGGGACACACAGCAAATCCCAGGGATTATTCCCAGGATCTGGGCTCCCTCCACCCCTCCTAAAAATAACCCTCATCCTTTAAAAGTATGAATTAATGATTCACCAACTGCTGTCACCCTCCTGCAGTCCTGGGGTCCTGTGAGAACCTCTGGGTGCTGGGGCAAGGAGGGGCTCGAGGTCCCTGGTGTCCCAAGGTGTCCCCTGCCCGAGCAGGACCCACCACCAGACAATTGGAAGCTGTTTTTTGGGGGGAGATCCCAAAAAACCCCAGCCGAGGGCTCTGGCATGGGGTCACAGGTGAGGGTGCCCACCTTGGGCTGGGTGCCCACCCTCTGGGTGCCACCTTTGTCCCACGGCAGCCACAGCACAGCCCCCGAGTCCCCGCTGGCACTGCTCCTCCACAGCACGGTCACATCCTCCTCCTGCATCTCCTGTGAGCCAGGGGCACACAGAACTGTCCCCAAACTGTCCCTGAGCAGGCAGCGAGCACTGAGGTCACCCACTGCAGGACATGGTGCCACAAGGGCTGTCACAGGCCAGGGGACAGCCCCCGTTGTCCCCAGACTGACAATCATCCCACCGTGGTGAGGGAAGGCAATAACACCGGGATACAGAATCAGACAAGGTGTGAAGAGGACACAATTGGGGACACCAAATCCCTCCAGGACATGAGCCACATCCCTGGCCCCGTGTCCCCCATGTCCTCTCCAGGACAGCACAGTCCTGCCCACTGCCAGGAGTTTTCAACCCCAGTTATTATTCCAAACCTCCAGATAAACCTCCCAGCCATTTGTGCTCATTCCCAGAACAATTCCCAGAGTGTTTCTGTCTGTACCAGCACTTGGAAAGGCCCAGGCTGCAGTGGAAGGAGCTGTGTGCCCCCTCTGAGGGGACAGGGCTCTGTCCTTCCATCCTTTTCCCAGAGGGATGGGTACAGCCCTGCCTCCTCCCGCAGCCCCATCCCAAATTTACAGCTGGAAATTCAGCAGCAGCGATGTTCCCAATGCAACCCCGGCTCAGGCAGGGTGGGGACACGGGGACCAGCCAGCACTGACCCTGCCCAGAGCCAGCAGCAGCCCCCAAAACACCCCCTCGCCCACCAAACTCCCTCCTGCTGCATTCCCAAAGCTCCTCAGGGAGGATTTGAAACCCTCAGCCCCACAGACCAGGGGATCATTCCAGCATTTCCTCCTTCCCAGCCACTGCCGCGGTGGAAAAGCTGCGGATGCAGGGATGAGGAGGGGTTTGATCCATGGATGGGGCTGCTCCCACAGCTCCAAAATCTGACCCAGAAATGGAGCCACGGCTCCACTTCCCAGGGAAAATGGAATTTGTTCAATGGGAGAATCAAGGGAATGATTTCAAGGGGTGAGGGAACAGGCCCTGCCATGTATCCTTTTATAAATAAAACCTGGGTTAAAAGGAGAATTGGGAATAACCCAGACAGGGCTGTGCTGCTGCATCCAGAGGGGCCTGAGCATCCTTTAGGATGCAGAGCCCAACCCTGAGATCCATCCCCTGGGAAAGAGCTGAGCTGGGCCCTGCAGCCCCCGGCACCTTTGGGTTTGACTTTGGGGAATTCAAATCTCAATTCCAGCCCAAATCTCACTCCTGTCACTTTGGGAAAAGGGGATGAAGTGAAGGTTGTGCCGTGCTGCGGGAACAGAGCTCAGCCAGAAATCCCTTCCCTGGGTTTCTCACTCACACTCCCACCTCTCACAGGAGGGATTTTTGGACATTTCCCTTCACCTGTTCCTCTCTCAAGCACATTGAGGGAATCTCCCTTCCCCAATATGCACAAAAAGTGTTAAATTCCAGAGAGCTGCCCCAATTCTCCCTCTCCTTCACCTGCATGGGGGAACAAGGGCTCTGCTGCTGAACCCAGACCTCCTGCAGACCCCCTACACACCCCGAGTGCTTTGGGGTCACAGGGACAGGAATGGGTCCAGAATTAAGGATGGGAGCCCCAAATCCTGAATTCCAAGAGGCCGAAACAAACTGGGAGGGATGGGATGAGCAGGAGCATCACCCTCCTCCTCCTCCTCACCCCCCAGCCCCAACTTTACCCACCCAGCAGGTGACAAGGGCCCCTTTTGTTTTCCAAATGAGGAATTCCTGCCGGGTTTGAGGCTTTGATTTATTACTGGGGAATATCTTTGGCAGCCTGGCTCCCCAAACCCCGCTCGGGCAGAGCCGAGGCAGGGCAGCAGGGGATGGGGGGAGACCCATCCCCATCCCAGCAGGATAAAAAAACCCATCCAGGAAGCTGAAGGGAAAGCAGGTTGGTGTGTAGAGAAATGTAAATTCTTGGGAAATAATCCCAGAGAAAAGCAAAACTGAAGACTTTATAATCCCACCTGAATCCACCTCGGTAAAAATCCAGGCCTTTGCAGCTCTGCCCAGCCCAGCACATTTCCAAAATCAACATTTCCTGCCTCAAAACTTACAGGACACTTCTCCCCATGCCTTTATTTGCTCTTCTTCTGTTTTTAACAGGCCTGCTGATGCCGTGTTTCTCTTCCCCATCCAAGTCACCCCACACTACAGGGAATTTCCCTCCCACTGTATCCCGGAGGAAGGACCAACCTGCTGGGTGCCAGAAACCCTCCTGGGGGCACAGAGCACCTCTCTCCCTGCTGCGACAAGGGACACAGACATGTGGCACCCAGAGGGGACACAGCAGAGCTCTTCTCCCTGCTCAGTACAAGGTTTGTGCCCAATATTCCTGCCTGGATCCTGGCCCAGTCTGGATCCTCCACGAGGAGCTTCAGCTCTGCCAGGTATTTCCTGCCACAAGCTGTCCCCTCACCCTGGGTGGCTCCTCCAAGCCCGTCATGACCACCTTGAGCCCCAAGAGCTTTTCCTGATGCCCCAGTGGGGCACTTTCCCCCCATCCTGGAATGTCCCCTGCCATCCCTGCCAAGCATTCCCTTCTCCTGGCAGCTGGAGGTGAAGAATCCAGGAGCTGAGGAAGCCCCAGGTCCCTGCAGGCTGTGGGGACATTCCTGCTGCAGGAGCATCCCCCCAACACCTCCAGGACAAAGTGGGACCCCCGTGCTGGAACCCCCATCCCAGTGGATGTGCCATGAGCCTGGCACGGGATGGGAGGCACCAATGGAGCTGTGAGCACTGTGCCAGCTCCAGGAGCTGTCCCTGGGCTGTGGAGCACCAGCAGAAGGGGACTGGGGACACATCCCCACACCCAGGCACAGCAGACACCCGGGAGAGGCTGGAATCTCAATCCAAGGATGGAGGGAACTGCTGGGATCCCGGGATCCCGGCTCATCCCTCAGTCCACAGCACAATCCTGGCTTTGTATTCTGCATTCAGCCTCCAACCTCGAGCCCTCCTCCACCGTTCCCTCTTTTCCAAGGCATCTTTTCCCAATCCCTGACAGCTTCTCCCAGGTGGTCCCATCCACATCCTGCTGCAGCCAGGCCCCGGCTCCCAGACTCACAACAAGCAGCAAAAAGAAAATCACTCACCTAAAATCTACAGGTTGTGGAATAAAGCAGGGCTTGGAGAAAGCAAGGGAAGGCTCGGCGGGTTTGGGATCAGCTGACAGATCCCGAGGGAAGTTGGCAGTGGGATGCTCAGCCAGGAACCTGGAATGGCACTGTTTTTGTGCCTTTACCAGCCTTGTGGCAGTGAAATCCCTGTGGATAACCCCAGCTCTGGCCAAGGGCTGCTCCAAGGAGTCGTTCCAAGAGCACCTGCTCCAGGCGAGCGGCTCACCCCGGCCACGGATCCATGGCTGTGGAAACGGGAGCAGCATCTCCCCGAGCTGCAGAGCTGCCAAACACAACCTGCACAGCCCCCAGAGCACAAATCCATCCCACTGGGGCTTCCTCTTCTTCCTCCTCCTCCTCCTGCTCCTGCCAGGGCCATCCCAGAGCACCCCAACCCCATCTGCCCATTACAGCTCCGGTCACACCGCAGGAGTTTTCCCAACGAGGCAGAAAACCCCACTTCCAAATCACCTCCAAATCATCCCCCCTCCCATGGGATTTTTTTTCCTCCTCTATCACATTAATTTTTTTTCTGCACTTCTCCACAGTTTCGAAAGGAATCTTCCATCAAATCATTTTATTCCCCCGACTTCTTCCTCTGCCGAACCCAGTGCGGAGCCCTGAGCAGAGCGAGGGGACATTTCCTCCACATCCACCCTCTGCTCCTTAATTCTCCCAGGAAAAAAATCCCTGGTTTTGCTGCCAACCTGGCTCTGCAAGCCAGGAGGAGGGACAGCTTCCGCCGGAACACGCTGCCAACGGCTGCTGCCAACTTGCCAGGGCACGGGAGCTGCCGGGAAGTGTCACCCGGGGCTGGGAATGCCAGCACCGGATCGCTCCACCCCAGCGACACCTCGGCACGACAGGCTGCAAACAGCCTGGCTTTTCCTTAAAAAATAAAAAATAAACCCCGGGAGAAAGGATCCCGACTCACACCGGGCTCCCTTCCCTGCGCATCCCGCTGCCAACCCCGTGCCCGCGGCACAGGAACCCTGAAATGATTTCCCTCCGGCTCATCCCTGCTCCAGCAGGATCCCTCGGAAATAAATCGTGGCTTTGGACCTCTCCTCGCCTCCTCTGCTTCTCCTGCCTCTCCTCTCTCCCTTTTCCCTGATGCCATTCCACTTCCAAGCAGGTTTTTGTCGCGGGCGGCCGGATCACCACGGCCTCGCCTGAGCCGTGCCAAGAGCCGTTTAAATTAGGAAAAGTTTGGAAAAAACAAAAACAAACCCTCAAGCAGCGTCTTGGCTGGATTTCATCTCCCAAACACTTGGAGAAAGGGGGAGAGAAAAAAGAAAAAGAAAAAAATAAAAAAAAAGATTAGGAAGTTTTTCAAGCTGTGCCCAGCCCCATCTTGATCTACAAGTTCTGTTTGACTTGAAAAGGTGCAGCACAAGGAGGTTTTGTAAGAGATAAAATGGGTGCAAGTCCTTGCCCTAAGCTGGCCCAGGAGCCAGTGCTGCTGGTCACAGTCCCACGGCCACTCAGGGGGCTCTGGGGCCACCCCAAGAGTCACCAGCTCCGTGCAGGGCCACGTCCCAGCCCCTGGGGTTATTTCCAAGCCAGCTGCTCCCCCTGAGTTTCAATCAGGTGCATCCACGAGTGGCTCACGGAGGATTTTTACACTTTCCGAGGCCAACACATGGAAATTCCAAGCTCTGAGTGGTTTTATTTTCTGCCTTTTTCCTTCCCTCTCCCATTACCAGAGCTCACACCACTGTGGGGAGATGCCCACGGAGCAGCACCGAGCTCCCCACGCTGCAGAATCCCCCTGTCCGTGCTGGAGGAGCTGCAAACCAAAGAGCAAGGGACAGGAAATTTCCAGTTCCCACTTCCAGGTGACACAGAGGTGGCAGCTGGGTCATTTTGGGAGCGGAGGAAAAAGCCAGGGAGGCCCTGGAGGAGGAGGTGGGAACCCCCCCTGCACCCAGAAATGGGGAACAACCCCATTTTGGGAGACCCCAAACCCACCTGCCAGCCCCATCCCAGCGCTCTGCTGCACTTCAAACCCACAGGGATGTAGGGGAAAAAACCCCATTCCAGCTCTCCCTTCCCGAAATCAGAGAATTTCCCCAAATCCTTCAGGTTCCCAAACCCCAGCACCGAGGGGAAAGGCAAGGAGCCATAAATGTGTTCGAGTTATAAATCCAGGGACCTCCGGGCTTCTCCTCCCGCCTTTCCCCGGTGGGAAGAATGAGCCCCTTCCCGTTGCCCCCCACCTTGCTGCCACAAAGGCAATCCCAGCCCCACAACTCTTCCCCCTCCGGCCCCGCTCCCCGCCGGACCGACAAGAAAAGAGAAAAAAAGAATGGGGGGGGGGGGGTGTGGGGGGAAAAAAAAAAAAAAAAAAAATTAAAATCAAAGGAGAGAAAACCCTGAAAGCCGGAGCCCCCCGGCCCCTCCCCAGCCCCACAGCGAGACACAAACATCAGCAGACTCAAAGCATCCCCCGAGCCAGCGGCGGAAAAGAAAAGCTCCCGGGCTCTCCGGGCAGCAACTTCACAACTGAGTGCACTCGCATTCCTGCCGGGTTATTAGGAGAGAAAGGCCGAGGGCCCGAGGAGATATTTTAGTGTCACTTGATTTTATACATCGCACTGATTTTTTTTTTTTTTTTTTTTTTTAAACGCTGTTGTTGTTTTCCAAATGCTCCTTGCTCTTCCCTTTCCAAAGGGGATTTAAAAACTCGAGCTGCCTGGTTTCCAGGCAGGACAGCAGGGCTGGACACGGCTTTTATAGATATTTTGGATATTATCTGTTCTGCAGCCCCTTCCCCACCTCCCCCAGCAGTAACTTTAATCCGTTTTATCCCACCTCCCTCCCCACCCCTCACCTCCTCCTTCCCTGACCCTGCTGGGCGACACTTCCCGGGGTTCAGGGCTGAGGGGGGAGGATTTTCCACTCCGATCCCCTTCTCCTGCACTTCTCCCCCTCCATCAAATCCAACTTTGTGCTGCTCGGCGGTGCCACTTTGGATTTTATATTTTATATTTTACCTCCGCAGCGATGCTCGGTCCGGCCGGGCACGGACGCACCCCTGGTCCCCAATGCTGAGCATCCCGTTAAAAAAGGGCTTTGGGATGGGGGAAAACCCACAAAACCCCCTCCCCTAATAAATAATAAATTAAAATTATGCATCAAAATAAACGGGGAGCAGCTCAAAGCAGCAGCTCCCAGCGTTATTTGGGAGCAGAGGGCTCCGGGATTTTTTCCACAGCCCCCAGTCCCACACCACAAAGGGCAGGAGAAGCCAGAGCCTCCCAGAAGCCACAGCCCTGAGCTTGGCACAGGGAATTCTGCCCCTTCTCCCCCACATTTTCCCCTTTCCCAGTTCGATTTAAGCAACCTGACAGAGGAAAAAAAAAAATGAAACAAAAAAAAAGAGAGAGAGAAAGCAAAGTAATTTTTCCAAACCTGGTTATTTCCTCCACCCACCCGCTCCTGGAGCTTGTTAGATTTAATTTTGATGGACTTTAAGGCGGGGTGGCAATTAAAAAGAATGAAAATTAATTTAAAATCCTTAATTTGGAGTTAAGATTTTGGAAAACGCTGAGACTTTGCTGTGTTTTAATCGAGGATATGGGGAGGCATGAAAGGGAACACATCCCTGCCGACACCCGGGACCGGGTCACTCTGCCTGCCTGAGACACATGTTGGGTTGATTTAACATCAAATCCCTGCTCTCCACAGAACCTATTCCCCGTGTAAATTTTTAACACACCAGCAGAAATTTGTAAAAGTAAATCCTCCTTCTGGTTTGGGTTAAAAACAACCCAACCTTTTAATACAGAAACTAATAACAATTTTATTGTCTGCCCCACAGCTTTACGACGCTCGTGGAGAAGTGAGGTCTTAATCCAAGGGAAGTTGGGGTGGAGGGTGGGAAAAGGAAAATCTGGGGGTATCAACTGATGGGGAGGGAAGAGCTGCCTGAAGCTGAGGAGCGATCCCAGGCAGGAATTCGGACACAAATTCCACCAGGACTATATTAAGAGCAGCAGGGAGAAAAAAAAAAAAAAAGAAAATAATCTCAGCGCAAGTTTTCCGAGCGGGCACTTCCCAACCACGACTCCCGGGAAAGTGGGGTTTGTGAATTATTCCTGCTTTCTCCTCCGCACATTTTTCATTTGTATTAAAAAGTGCACAGGAGGGAGAGAGGGGGAGACACACGGCCCTTGGCTTGTTCGCGTTTTAAACGGGGAAAAAAGAAACCAGCATCGCTCCCAAATGGAAAAAAAGAAAACCCAATTACGCTCCACTTGTTCTCTCCCATCCACACCTCCGAACGCGCCTGCCAACTCAAACCAGATTTCCTACACCCAAAGAAATATCCAGAGCCATCCGCGGCACTTCCCGAAGTGCCCTTTTCTCTCGGAGAGGGGGAGAGGGGAGAGCAGACAGAGGAGCGTTTGTTTATCCCACGGAGCGGGGAGAGGGAGCCGGGAAGAATAGAAATCCCTGAACTTTGCCAGCGCCGGGAGAGCATCGCAAGGACGGCGGCCACCGGGGTGGGAAGGGGATGTTGCTGGAGGCTGATCCAAGGCTCCGGCTGAGCCAGCACGCCCTAGCTGCCCGGGAATTTCGGAATTCCCAGAAGACGATGCTCCGTAATAAATTAAAAACTCTTCCCCGACGCGTTATCACTGCCGGTACCGGCACTGTCGGTCCCCGCCGAGAGCTCCCGCGGTATGGTGTCCGGGGTTAGAGAGACCACCCCTACCCGCCCAAAATCCTGGGAAAAGCACCCCCAATTTCTGTCCCTGTCCAAACAAAGGCGCGCCGAACCCTCGCCAACTTTACAGCCGGGGGAAAGCCGGGCACGGGTGAGCCGCGGGGGCTGCAGAGAGCCCCTCCGGAATCCAAACCTGCGGGGGCTTTCTCGGGAATATTCTCCAGCTCCATCCGAAGCCCTGCCTCGTCCTCCTCTCCCTCACCTTGCAGTCGGGGTTAGGGGTTTGGACACGGCGCTGGATTTTCCCAGGGCGCTGCGGGAGCGACGGCCGGGCTGGCTGCAGGTTGTCGGGGACGGCGGCGGCTGCTTCTCGCAGGAATTGCAAAACTTGGGGCAGACTTAGGGATTTCTCTCCAAGGAGGGAAGCGCACCCCCGGGCCCCAGCAGCGGCGGGGTCGAGGCTGAGTCAAAATGTGATGGAGGAGGGGGAAAAAAAAAAAAAAAAAGGGGGGGAACCCACCCAAACCCCTCCAGCAGCCGGAATTAAACCAAAACTGCCGGAGAGAAAGGAAAAGATGGGGAGGAAATGGGAAGCACCAACAAAGGCAGCGCTGGAGCGGCTGCAGGGCAGGGGCGGCCGGGCCCCCCCACACCCCCCCACACCCCGGTGCGCTGCCCCCTCGGGGGGTGCGGGACCCCCGAAGCGCCGGAGCGGAGGCGGGTCCGGATCCGGCACCGGCAGCGCGGCTGTGCCGGCGGCAGCGCAACTTTCCCGGGGCCCGAGCCCCCCCCTTCGCCGAGGGGGCTGCCACCCCCTCCCCTCGCCGCTACCGGCCGCCCAAACGCCTCGGGGGCGGCGGCGACCCGCCCGGGGGGACCGGGCACCCCGCACGCACCGGGACCCCCAACGCTGCTCGGGGCGCACCGAGCGCGGGGATCCCCCCGCACCCTTCTGGGGGGAACCGGAGCGCTCCGATAGCCGAACCCTCGGTGCTCCCCGAGCCCCGGCCCGCCCGCACCCCCCCGGCTCCCCCCAGCGCCGGCCCCGCTCCCTTTGTCCGGGCGCTGTAACAAAACTTCCGAGCGCGGCGCGGCCGAGCGCGGGGCACGGCCCGAGCGGGGGGCAAGGCGGGGGCACACGGCGAGGGGACAGCGGGGGGACACACACAGCCCGCACCCCCCGCACCTGCCGGGGGGTCCCTCCCCAGCTCCCCCCTTCCCCCGGGGTCACCCGCGGACCCTCCCGCGCCGCTCGTAACAACTCTGGTCCGCGCGAGCGCCGTGCTCCGGGGGCGGGCATTGAGCGCGCCGCTCCTCCCCCGAACCCAGCCAACAGCCCTCCCCGCAACCGGCACTTCCCCAAACTTCGACGGGGCGCGCGGCGGGACGGAGCTCACCGGCGGCGCGGCATGGCGGGGAGGGTTTTGGGGTGGTGTGGTGCTGGCGGTGGTGTGATCCGTGAGGGGTTGGGGCGGCGAGGTGCAGCCGTGGGAAGGCCGGGGGCCGTGGCCGCGCTAAGGTCCGGCTCGCGCGTCGGTCGGCGCGGGTGCGGCGGCGCGGGGCGGCAAGGCGCCCTACCATAGTTCTCTAAAGCAGGGTGCAGCCGCTTCCCCGACCGAGCATCCACCACAAGCTAGCTCGGGGAGGTTGTGTCGGTTCTTTTTTATTTTTTTTTTTTTTTTTTTTGTTTGGGAGGGGGTGTCCCACACCCAAACGCGCGCTGGTTGGGAGCACCCAGTGGGATGGAGAGTCTTCCTCCCCTTTCTACCACCAAATCAACAACGAAGGTCTGAACACTCCTCCCCACCCCACACCCCCCCCCAGCGTTTTGGCCTTAGTAATGCCTGCGCTAATTGGTTCTGTCGCGTTCGGTCCACGGCGCGCAGCGGAGACGTGGGTGGGAAGGGGGGGGGAGCGGCGGGGAAAACTGAGGCACGGAGTGGGGTTGGGGAACGGCTCCAGGCTCTCCGTGGGATCCGGGATCGGCGGGTGTGGAAAGAGCGCCCGGAAAATCGAGTTCAGTGCACGGGGCCGAGCAGGAAAGGGGTGAGGAGCCCGCCGATTTACAGAGGGAACAGCGACAGGCTCAGCTGGTGACCACCAAGACCCCCAAACCCAGCTCGGTGACCCCCCCCCCCACCCTGTGACACCCCGGACATCCCATCCCACAGCAGGGGACAGGGTACCCAGAGTACCGGGGAGCAGAGCTGTGCCAGGGTGCTGCACCCAAACCAACACCGAGATGCTGGACCCAAACCAGCACACAGCTATTGCCACCAAATATCTTGCAGGGTGCTGCACCCAAACCAACACCGAGATGCTGGACCCAAACCAGCACCCAGATATTGCACCCAAATATCTGCAGAGAGCCCCAAAACTCTGTAAGGAGGCTGGACCCAAACCAGCACCCAGATATTGCACCCCAACATCTACAGAGAGCCCCAAAACTCTGTGAGGAGGCTGCACTCAAACCAGCCCCCCAAATATTGCACCCAAACATCACAGAGAGCCCCAAAACTCTGTAAGGAGGCTGGACCCAAACCAGCACCCAGGTATTGCACCCAAACATCTGCAGAGAGACCCAAAACTCCGTGAGGATCCTGGGCCCAGATGAGCACCCAGGTATTGCACCCAAACATAGCAAAGAACCCCAAAACTCTGTGAGGAGGCCGGACCCAAAGCAGCACCCAGATATTGCACCCCAACATCTGTAGAGAGCCTCAAAACCCCATATGGAGGCTGGACCAGACCAGCACCCAGATATTGTACCCAAATGTTGAAGAGAGCCCCAAAACTCTGTGAGGAGGCTGGATCCAAAGCAGCACCCAGATATTGCACCCCAACATTGCAGAGAGCCCCCAAAACTCTGCAAGGAGGCTGGACCCAAACCAGCACCCAGATATTGCACCCAAATATCTGCAGAGAGACCTAAAACTCCGCGGGGAACCTGGACCCAATCCAGCTCCCAGATATTGCACCCAAACATCTGCAGAGAGCCCCAAAACTCCATGAAGAGGCTGAACCCAAACCAGCACCCAAATATTGCACCCAAACATTTGCAAAGAGCCCCAAAACCCCGTGAGGAGGCTGGACCCAAAGCAGCTCCCAGTTGCTGCTCCCAAGCCCTGGCCCAGCGTTGGGGACACGGGTCAGGGTGACACAGCTGGAGCAGAGGAGGGACCAACGTTCCAGCCTTGCCACTGCAGCTGCCTCAGGGTTGGTTTGGGGGGTGAATTCCCACCTGCCCCAGGCACCTGCACAGGCCGGGGATGGATGATCCCACTGCCACATGGAGAAGTTTTCCAAAGCCAATTCTGTCTTGATGGCACCAAAGAGCAGCCACTCTGTTCCCTTTCTTTAAATTCAGAAGTAGCTCTTTCGAAATTTCCATTTTATGGGCAACTAAAGTAGCTTTAAGAGGTGAAATTGGAATGAAAAGTATTTCAACCCACCTGGATTTTTTTTTTCCCCTCTTTAATTTATTTTTTTACAGGAAGACTGTTTACGGTTGGTTTGGGTTTTTGTTTTAAATAATCTGTTATTGAATGAGAAGTTAGGGAATTTCTGTGAGATGGGAAAGCTGGTTTTCTACAACTATATTCTGATGTATTTCCAATAGGAAACATTCCATTGGTTTTGTCCCCAAAAATCTTCCTTCCAGAGGACAAACAGGATGAGGGCAAGCACCAGGCTGGCTCCTGGGCTGTGCTGAGCCTGGAACTGAGATCCTAACCCATCCCTGTTGGGAGTCCTGGGGTTTTCCAGAGGCCTTGGCTTGGTTTCAGTCCCCTCTGGAGCTCCCATCAGCTGCACCCACTTCTGCAGAACCTGCTCCTGGTGGAAGGAACCCAATGTTTATGGAAGAGCTGCCCCAGGCCCTGTTCCTTGGCAGCACCACGGCTCCGCTTCCTGCCAGGAATGACAGCATTCCCTGTCCCCTGCCCTGAAACACCCGGGAGAACCTCTCCAGCCAGCCCCGGATTCTGGATGACCCCTCGGATCCAGATCCAGGGCTGGCTCTGTATCCAATCCCAGGACACCTCCACCACACCAGGCTGCTCCATGTCCATCCAACCTGGCCTTGGGTGCTCCCAGGGATGGGGCAGCCACTCCCTCTCACTCCAAGCCCTTGTGTGTGGAGGTCAGTGGACCCTGAGAGGCTTTCCCTGTGTTCAGGAGACACAAGAGGCTTCTCTCACAGGATCCCCTGTTCTGTTATGCCAATGCCCCCCTGTTCTGTTCCCTCTGTCAGCTCTGTTATTCCCCTCTCCATCCCTGTGTCCCTCAGTCACTCCCTCCCAATTTCCCCACTGGCTCCCATACCCCAATCCTGCCTTTGTGCTGCCCCCACACCCCCTGACAATTGGTCCCTGATGCTCTCCCAGCCCCCAGCACCCAAATACATGAACCTGGACCCTTCCCATGAGCCCTGTCTGTGACCCTGGACAGTCTGTGTGTGGCTGGAATAAACATCTCCGTGATCCCATCCAAAGGCCCTTCCTTCCTCTCTTTACCATCATCACATCAACAGCTATCCCAGTCACAACACTTGTCCAAATCCCTTTCCAGCTCTCCTGGGAAGCTGGAGGAGCTCCTAAGGGAGCACCTTGAGGTGTGAGGGGCTCTGAGGTGTCCCTGGAGCCTTCGTTTCTCCAGGCTCAACATTCCCAGAGGAGAATGCAGCCCTGGGATGGTTCAATTCATTCCGTGCTCAGGACTCTGGGACACCCCACCCCGTTTTAGGGAAGTGCAGGAGCTTTGCCCCCCACCCCAGTTCAGCCCAGATCCCTCCTGGCACATTCCAAACCCTGGGAGTGCTGGGCCTTTGTGAGTTACCCACCCACCCACCCACCACAAACACAATTCCCGCTTTTATTCCATCCCAAAACAGCACTTTCCTGAGTGAAAAAAGCTTGGAGTGATAATCCTCATCCAACCTGTGCTCTCCCTCTTTTCCCTCTACCAGAGGAGCCCCTCTGAAGACATCAAATCTCATCCAAGCCACACGAAAAGAAGGGAGTTTGTGGCCCTGAGATCTCTCTTTGTTCAACTGTGTCAGCCTGGAAACGAGGCAGAGCAGGGAAAAGGGATCTGGGTGAGGATCAGGGTCAGACAGGGTTGGTCCAGCTCCTTCCCTGGAGGGGTTTGGTCTCTGAGGAACCACCTCGCTCCTGGAAAGCCAACGGGGACATCAGGGATGCTGCAGGGGTGAGGAAATTCCCAGGAAGGAAACCACAGGTTTGTTCCTGCAGCACCCAAAAGAGAGACACAGGGAAAAAGAGAAGGGAAAAATCTTCCTTTTGTTCTGCACCAGGTGAAGCCTCGGGTGTGGATCACCTCCGGCAGAGGCAGGAGGGTTTGGAGCTCTGGGATGAAACACTTTGTGTGGATATAACACCCTGAGCCACGTGGGCAGAGCAGCAGAGTCACAGTGGGGCGAGGGATCATTCCAAACCCAGAGTCCTTCAGCTCTTCCAGGAAAACTCCACCTTCCACCTCTTCCCAGCTCATCCTCACTCTCAGTATCTGCAATCCATCCCCAAGCTCCCAGCTGCTGGAAACTGTTTTTCCTGACAAAAGTCGTGGTTTTTTCTGACAAAGTTGGGGTTTTTCTCCTCCGGGGACTGTCTGATCTCATAAGCAGGATTTTGAAAACCTTTAAAACCTGGAAATTTTCAGCCAAAGGACGGTGATCCCGTGTTTGCCTGGAAAGGGAACAATCCCAGCTTGCTGTAAGGTTGACAGAAAGCTGAAATCTTCCGTGGAAAAGGTCAGTTTGGGTTTGTCCTGAATCCCACCCAAGGAAAAGCAGCTCTGAATCACCTCATCTGAAGCATCCTCATCCTTCCAGGAAAGTCCTCTCCAGGATGAATCCAAAGCCTGTTTGTCACAGGTTCTGAACTGGCATTTCTGGCACACGGGTAGTGGAGAACATCTCCTTCAGTTTCTTATTTTTTCTTCTATGGGAAGAGCAACTTCAGAAATAAAATCTGAGCGTTCTGAATGTGCTCGCTTGAAAAATCAGTGTTTGGTGATGGAAACCCCTGAATCCTCTGCTTCCTGCCTCATCTCAGCTTCTCTCCCTCCTGCTTCCAAGGCAAAATAAAGAAAAAAAAACCACACGGAAATATGAGGAAGAAGAGAATTGGGGATGGGAAAACAGAGAGAATGAGGGAAGAAAGTTATTTTTCCCTTCCAGAGCACTGTTTTGGGGGTGTGTTGTGCATTGACCCAGCTAAACTCCAAATTCCCGTCCCTTCCAAGGAGGAAATTCCAACTGATGAGCAGCACATCTGGTTTCCCACCCAAACTGCACCATCAATTTTCCCCCCAGCACCCTGCGATGCCCAGCAGTGCCCACAGCCCAGCCCTCTGCCTGCTGCCTCTCCTTCCTGAGGATGCAATCCTGAATCCCCCCAGAGCATCCCCCCAAGGGCAGCAGGGAGCAGGACCTGTCCTTCCCGGGGCAATCCCGGGCTGGGGAGGCCGGGGGGTGTCCCGAGGGTCGGTGCTGGTTTGGCCACTCTCCCGGGATGATGCCGAACACACGGAACGATCCGGCTCTGCCCGGACGTGCTGGCGAGGCCGCCGCAGCTTTTGGACCCCGCTCGCCTCTTGCGTAAGGCCGAGGGAATGATGCACCGAGTTCCTGGAAGTGATGAGAGGCTCCTGGCTGCCCGGGAAAGCCACAGGCTGCTGCCTGTCCAGGGGCTGGCACTGCTCCCCTGCTGCAGCCAGCGGGATCCCCGCACAGAAACCCCCGGGGCTTCCCCAGCCGGGGGGATGCCAACATTCCCAGGGAGGGGATATCAAGGGAATAATCGGCAGCTTGAGCTCAGGGAGGGGTTTTGAGGGGGTTAATTCACCTCAGATCCCTGGTTGGTGGCTGTGCCGTGCCTCAGTTTCCCCCACTGTGCGCTGAGGGTTGGACTGAGCTGGGTTTTAGGGAGCTGGAGGTAATGGATAAGGGATTGGAACCCCCAGTGCCCACGAGTGCTGCTCCCACACAGGGACACCAGGATGTTTGGGAGGTTTGGGGGGTCCCCAGACAGTGCCCGAAGCCGCTCTGTCCCTGCACAGCCCCATCCCAGGAGAGGAAGGAGCGATCACCCAGCCGGGATGAAATTCCCCGGGGAGCTCTGCCGAGCCCAGCTGTGCCACCAACACCTGGGCACAGAGCACACCTGCGGCTCCCCTGTCCCCCGTGCTTTGCCTGCGGGATCTTCCCCCCTCTCCTCTTTTTTTTTTTTTTTTTTTTTTTTTTTTTAATCATTTCCCTGCTTTTCCAAGAGCGTTACTCATGCGGAGCAGGACTCGGCTCCCGGCTGCTGCCGCGTTTGTGGCGTTGTTCCCTCCTGCTCCTTCAGGAGATGCTCACCCGCACGTGGTGGCTGCTGTCGGAGCCGTCACGGTGCCGGCCGGGAATTACTCACGGTGTAAGGTTGGAGGAAGGAGGGGGGAGGCCACATT
The DNA here is from genome assembly GCA_018697195.1 of Certhia americana. Lineage (NCBI taxonomy): Eukaryota > Metazoa > Chordata > Aves > Passeriformes > Certhiidae > Certhia > Certhia americana. The sequence goes on from JAGMWU010000028.1 coordinate 3,383,196, forward strand.
CGCTGCTTTGTCTGCAGTTGTTCATTCCTCACCCTTTGATATATTTTTTTTTTTTTTTTCTCCCCTCCTCTCTTTCTTCTCCTGCCAATGTTCTCTGTCCTGGCTCCCTGAGCTCCCTCCTGCTCGCTCTTACCTTGGGGTTGGAGAATCTTCCTGCAGCCCTGAGGGGTGGGAAATGTCCCACGGTCACAGAGGGGTCTCCTCACACCTGGCTGGTGGAACCAGTCCCCTCCCCTTGGGAACGCCCTCTTCCCACTCTGCCACTTCCACATTTGCCCATTTCCACTCATTCTTGGCCCAACTTCCCCCTGTCACAATGTCCCCAAGCCCAGCCAGCATCCCCCCTCAGACCCGGCCTGTGACACCTCAGGTGGGTTAGAGGAGGGGAAACCCCCCCCCCCAGAAAACCCCAAATCCTTGCTCCAGGCTCTCCAGAAGGAAGGGTCGCTGTGGGAATTCCTGTCCTGGCAGTGCCAGGGCACCTCCCGCTGTTCCCAGCTTGGGAAGACTCAACAGAAAAGCATTTGGGACACACGCTCCTTCCCCTTCTCTGCACACACCCGCGGCAGATCAATGAATATTTTAACAAAGAAATATTTCATTAAAAGAGTTGATTGCTTAATGAACTGTCCCTGTGAGCCATCAAAACGCAATGGGTTTTTTTTTTTGTTGTTGTTTTTTTTTCCCCCCCTGCCTTTAACGAAGGCAAAGATTCATATCACGAAGAAGTGGCTTATCAAATTACCGTAATAGCTTGAGTAGAGCCAGCCCGGGGAGCCCCGGGGGCTGCTCCCACCACAAATGGGACTCCACAGCCCCCACGGATGTCACCGAGCAAGGTGTGACCAGGGCAGGGTCCCCGTGTCCCTAAAAACAATCCTTGGGATAGCAGGAAGCGGGTTTGCTTCCCTCTGGGCTGCCAGGATTTGGAGGGAAGGACAATTCTCCATCCCTTTTCCTTCCCCAACTCAAGAACATTGTGATAAAGGGACAAGAAAAAGCATTTCTGACATCTGAGGTCACAAATTGCACCCGGGCTCCAACCTCCTCTGCCTGGCCCTTGGAATCACAGACCCAGGGAATGATTTGGGTTGGAAGGGACCTCAAAGTTCCTCCAGTTCCGAGCCCCTCGGGTGATTGAAACAGAAAGGCAGCCAAAAATGTGATCGGTGTCTCTTATCAACCCTGGGTGCTGTTTGTGTGCTCTGAAACCATCAGTGGAACCATCACTGCTGCTGCTGCTTCCCCAGAGCTGCCAGGGGGCTCGTCCTGCCCGCTCCTTTTGGAAGCTTTGCCTTTGGGAGTTTAATGAAAATGTCCCTGTTCATCCCAGGTTTCCTGACGGCTCCTCCAGGCTCCGGGCTGGGCACGGCTGGAGGGATCTGGTCATTAACAGGCGGGAAATGAACAATAACCTGACAAGAAACGACCAATTTTCCATCAATTAGAGCGAAGCCTCTTTTTGTCTTTTAGTAAAATTAAGTTTTGCTGACTGGTGATTACTTTGGTCTGATGACAATTCATTAACATTTACACGGGGAGGATGCTAATGGCGAGGAGGAGAGGGGAGGTGCTGAAGGAGCAGCTAAGCTGGGGCAGAAATGTGGGCCTGGAGAAGCTCTGGGGGTCAGGACAGGCCAGAAAAGGGGGGAAGCAGTCCCCAAAGCAGAGCAGCAGGAAACCCTCCCTCCCCTCACCGCGGGAGCACAAAAGTGCTTTGTTTGGGGCTGGAATTTTGTTTGCTGGAATTCTGCTCCTTGTGCCGCTCTTCCTCCGCGGGGGCTCTGGGTTTAAGGACATTGCAGCATCCCTGGGGGCCAGCACCAGGCCAGGGTCCCCTCAGAGCCACTCCAGGGACAACTTGGGCAGCGCAGCCTGTGCTGGCTGTGCCCTCGGGATGGCTGCGGAGGTGTCACGGATGGGGACAGGGTGGCAGCAGAGCTCTGAGCTTGGCACCAGCGGGACCAGGGGTGGGCAGCGACAAACCCAGCCAGGGAAGTGACCAGCAGCACCTCGAGCCACCCAAAGCAGGCACAATCAGCTCAGATTTCTGTTGGAGAATGAAGGGGGAATTGGTGCTGAGTGTGAATATTGGTGTGTATATATGGATATGTGTGTGTGCAAGGCACGGGAGCCTTCAAAAATCAGATTATTCCCTGAATCAGAACTGCCTCTGCTGCCGGATCAGGCCTCTCCTCATCCCAGAATTCATCCCCAAAATTAAAGGCAGAAGTTTCTCAGGCTGCTGCTCCTCTTGCTGGGGGTTGGATAAATCAGCACCTGAGCAGGTTTGGGGGGGAGAAACAGAAACCCTCCTTCCCACAGGAGCCACCTCAACCATCCTTTCCCCTTTACAAAACTTCCTGGGCTGTTCCCAACCCCAAAACTTCCATTTTTATTGACTTTATTTGCACAAGCTGCCGGGTGGCACAGGAAGGAGCTGCCTCTGCCGTCCCTTCCCATGGAATGGGGCAGGGATTAGCTCATCCCGAGGGCGATTGGGAAAGCTCAGGGAGCATTTACTGGAAGAGGCCTTCGATTCAGTTCGAGGGCTCTGGCAGTGGGATGGGGAATGTGTTGAATCACAGCAGAGCCCTCCCTGCCCACACTCCAAGCTCCTGGGACATTTCTCCAAATCCCCATCCTGGATAGCCAGGCTTGGAGGATGCAAGGATTTAGTAGGGGAAAAAAACGGTCAGGTTCTCGCCAGGTTTTCTGTTTCTTCCCCCGAGTTCAGGAAGGGTGAAGTTTGCAGTTGGAATTTTCACCAGGATGGGGAACACAGGGATGCTTGGCTCCCTGCACTGTTTTGTCACTCTATTTATAACTTTATTTGGGAGGGGATTTCCACAAAACCCCATAAAAACTGGGGTTTCCCATCAGAAAGCTTTTCAAGTTCTTTCATGACCTTTGTTCAACAATGACCTAATTTCACTCAAACTCTGGCACAGCCTATTCCTGAGGTGGGAGGAGAAGTGGCATTCAAAATTGGGTCAGTTTTCATTAAAAACGCTTCCGTTTACTAATAGTTTTTCATGTGTCAGAAGGACTGGGATGGGCTCCAGACACCGGCTGCCCTTCTTCACTGGAGAAATGGGTTAATTTTCCTGGGAAATCACAGCTCAAGGACTTTCTGGCTCTCCAGGAAGAGTTTTCTCCTCCCAAAAGTTGGGATGGACGCGGTGTTTCTGTGGTGTCCCTTCCCTGGTGGGTGTTGGGTGTGAGAATTAAAGTGGGATGGGGCTGATTAAAGCTGGGCCACGGTGGCTGTGCCCGTGTCACCTGTGTCACTCGTCCTGGGTGTGCAACCCCAGCCGTGAGCTGGTCAGGGAATCCCAACTCCATCCCGGAGAAAGAGGCAGGATGAAAAGATGGGGAGGGTGGAAGATCCCGTACCCTGACCTAATTCAGAGCCTAATCCAAAGCCTGCCCTAATCAGGGGGAATCTGAACCTTCGAGTCTGATCCCCCCTGGCCCGGGGAAGCCGATGGGAAATGCGCTGGGATTCGGGAGCCCGGGAGCAGCTGCTGGGCAGCCACGGAGGCTCCCGGGGATGGAGCAGGGAATGGGAAGGGATCGTGGCCTCGGATCTGCTCCCACAGTGCTGGGAGCCGCCAAAATTCCCATTTCCGGATCCTTTTTGGAGGATGGATTCCCTGGGAGCCCACGGGCCCTGAGATTGAACCCCCTGAGAGCCGCGGGATGGGTGAAAACCGGCGGCAAAGCCGGCAAAAACCGGGCGAGGTGGGGAGGGAAGCAAAGCGAAGCCAAGAACCGGCGCTCGGACCACTCCTGCTTCTCAAATGTGCAAATTATGCAGCCATTTCACGGGACACTTAGGAGTCAATTTGCAACGCGGCTCAGGGGGGAAATTGGGCACATAATTCCCCTGAACAATAACCGGAGCGGCCGCTTAATTTAACTCCGCGCCTGGACCTCGTTAGCGCGTGCCGAGGGGAGGATGCTGCGGGCGCCGCGGCCACGTGCGGGCATCCCTCCGCATCCTCCCGCATCCCTCAGCATCCTCCAGCACCTTCCCGCATCCCTCGGCATCCCCCGCATCCCTCAGCATCCCCCCACATCCTCCCGCATCCCCTGCATCCCTCAGCATCCCCCCGAATCCCGCATCCCTCAGCATCCCTCAGCATCCCTCCGAATCCCGCCGCATCCTCCTGCATCCCCCACATCTTCCCGCATCCCCCCACATCCCTCAGCATCTCTCCTCATCCCTCAGCATCTCCCACATCCCTCAGTATTCCTCCTCATCCTCCCGCATCCCCCACATCCCTCAGCATCACCCCGAATCCCCCTGCATCCCCCCACATCCCTCAGCACGCCCCGTATCCTCCTCATCCCTCAGCATCCCTCACATCTTCCTGCATCCCCCTCATCCCCCCACAACCTTCAGCATCCCTCAGTATCCCTCCTCATCCTCCACATCCTCCTGTATCCCCCTCATCCCCCCACATCCCTCAGCATCCCTCCTCATCCTCCACATCCTCCTGCATCCCTCAGCATCCCCCCTATCCCTAAGCATCACCCCTCATCCCCCCACATCCCTCAGTATCCCTCCTCATCCTCCTCACCCCCGGGGCCCAGGGCGATGCCCGAGGCCGGTGGGGGCTGGCTCGGGGGGCCCGGCGGGTCCCAGCCCGGCTCGCACACGCTCCGGCAGCGCCGGCACAGTGGCAGCAGGCTGTTCTCATTACAGCCCAATGAGGCTGTTTACTCACCCAGCTGGAGACAGTTAGAGAGTGATAAATAATGAAAGAGAAAACATGATTTTCCCCTCTGTGGTTTCTATTTGTGTAACCATATGTCACAGCTCAATACGGCCGCGGGTTTTTTTTTCCTGCTTTATTCAGGAAAGAGTTGATTTTTTTCCACAGTGCTGCGATTTTCCCCCCGACTTCTCTTTTTTTTTTTTTTTTTTTTTTTCTTTTTTTTTTCTTCTCCCCTCTCTCTCTGCAGCGACAGAAGTATTTCTGTTTGTTTTCTTGTGAAACTCTCGCTCGGACTCCGACTCCTTAAAGTCTGGCTTGTCCCAGGAACTGCGGAGGTTTGATAGGATTGTGCTCAGCTTCTTTTCAAATACCTGTCACGGGGCTGCGGGGAGAAGAACCAGCTGAGAGCAGCGTGGGGAGAGTTCAACCCCCCCGGGTGAGCCGAGCTGAGCTGAACCCGCATCCCCCTGGCCGCAGCAGGAGGATAAAACCCTCTGGAGCTCTCCGTGGCACGGGAAGGGAGGATTGGGTGAGGGATAATGGGCCGAGTGTTTTGGGATGGTAACCGAGCATCGCTGCTGCAGCTGGGGAAACTGAGGCACCGCGTGCTCATCCACGGCACCCGCAGCCCTCAGGCACCTGCGTGATCCATCCCAGAACATCTGGAGCGGGGTTTTTAACTGGGGAAAGAAGGATCTGAGGCAGCTTGAGAAGGAGATCTCGGCTGAGCGCCCCGAGGAAAGGCCCTGGCAGCTCCCTGTACCGGATGGCTGCCGGGAGAGCTCCGGGAGCGCATCCCGCCCGTGCCCTGGGGAGGGCAGGTCCCTGCACGGCCTCTCCCTCCCCGCCAGGTACCGCACACCTTCCTGCAGCAATTATCCCCGGCTCCCCCCGTGCAGCATCCCGCCTGCCGCCGTCTCTTCTCCTGCCATGCCCCCGCAGCTCCCGGCGCTCTCGGGAGCTCCTGGCAAGCTCCAGGGATGAGTTTCCCCTCGGAACACTCCCGGCCAGGGGCGTGCGAGGTGTTTTTTTCGCCCCAGCAAGTTCGCCGGCTTCACAACATCCTCTTCCCGCAAGATACATCGTTCTGGGAGGGCAATTATCCGAGTGACCTCATCCGTGTCTGCGGCATGAGGTCACCAACGTTCGGGGAGCTGCGCCAGCCCGGTCCGAGCGGGTGTGCCCGGAGCTCGGCTCATCCCGATCCGGCACTTGGGCTCCTTCCAGAGCCCCAGCCCAGCTCCGAGGAAACTCGCAATTAATCGTGGCAAAATTCCCAGGGGCCAAACCAGGTACCGGGGCGTGGCTGCGGCAGGGAAGAGCCCGAGAGGCGCCGGGCCCCAACATCCTGACCCTGCTGGGGGTTTGAGCCATGGGATTCACCCCAATGTGGAAATCACCCTCCCGACAATCCCACCCTCTCCTTGAGAGTGTTTTCCAAACTTTCCTGGAGCTCTGGGAGCCTCAGGCTGTGCCCATTCCCTGGGCAGTGCTCAGCACCTCTGGGAGAAGCTTTCCCTGATCTCCATCCTAAATCTCCTGACACAGCTCCAGCCCTTCCCTGGGTGCTGTCCCTGGTCACCTTTGTCCTGAAGTGGCACCGAGTGTGTCCCTCACACTGAACTCCTTCAATGACCCAACCTTGGTGGCTCCAGGCCTTGTCACCCGGTGTGGAACCGCAGCTTGCCTGGGATGTCTGATCCCTACAGCATCCCAAAGCCTTGGCTGTGCTTGAATTACCTCAATTAAACTTAGCAAACACACCTCCTCCTGGGGCTGATCCCTTTTCCAAATGTAGGGAAGCTGTTTCTCGGGAGGTTTTGTGTGCAGTGATCGCAGCCTGCACACGCTGAGCCATTCCCACACCACTGTGGTGCCCACAGCTGCTCTGTGACACTCTGCAGTGTCAGCTCTGGGGACAGAAGGGCCTTTCTGCACCTTCCAGGTGACATTGAGCTCCCACCAATGAGGCTGTTGTCCAAACTGTGCCCAAATTCACCCAAATGTTGGAAAAGCAGCTGTTCTCCACACTGCAGCCACCCCATCTTGGCAAAACCACTCCAGCTCGGGGTCTGAGCCGTGTGCTGAGTGTTGAACACTTTGGTGTTGATGGATTTGTCCTTTTTTGAAAGCAATTAAGTGAGTAAAATCAGGATCTCCTTGCTTCAGGTCACAAAAAGCTCTCACTGCAGGGCTTCAGCTGCAGGTTGGGGGGAGATGGACCCCGCTGCTTCCCTGACCCCATTCCTGGGTAAAGCACTTCCAGAGCCCAAACCCTCTCCCCTCCTCCTGCTCCTGCTTCTCTCTCCCTGCCAGCACCACAAAAGGAGGGCTGGGAATTCCTCGCAGGTTAATTGGGGTTATTTCTTATTAAAGCCCCTTTGCCTCTGGAACCAAACCTGCCCAGCCCCGCCGGGTCCTCCCTGCACAGGGTGGGGGTTTGTGCCCTGGAAAGGAGGTGGGGATGTTCCCCCCTTCCCCCAGGTCACCGTCCAGATGTGACACGTGGGTCACAAACCCCAAACCCTCCTGCCATGGGGTGCAGGCACCAGCCTGGAGCCCAGGCCGATGGCACTGGAGGAATCCAAACCCTCTAGAGAGGATGGATCCTTTGGTTTTGATTAAAAGCCCATTGGAAATGCCTTTCTGAGCTCATTCCTGTGCCTGCAGCCGTTCATTAACGTGCCCACCTCTCCACAGACGCAGGGTCATAAAATCCAAATTTTAGCTGATCCCAGATCGCCTGGGAGCTGGATCTGACACAGCTGCTGGGAATATCAAACCAGCTCCATCCTGGCAGCGCTTCCACCTGCAGATCCCTTGTCTCCAGGCCTGCAGCCATGGCTGTGCCAGGAACATCCAGGTTTTCCATGGCTTTTTCCACTCCTGGCTGTGCAAACACCCGGCCCCTGCTGCTCCCCAGCCCCTCTGCTCCCCTCCCCAAGCAGTGCCTGGGTTAACAGGAGGCACTTGGATAGAAAAAACTTTTTTATTTTTTTTATTTTTTTATTGTAGCAGCAGATAGGGAGAAGAAAAAGCGTTGGGCTCATTTATCTGGCTCACAGCGTCGTTAATGCCCTCGGCTTGAGGCCAGCATGAGAGATTGGGAGGTAAATCGGCCAAGTCATGCTGTACAAACATTTCAAAAAAGAAAGATATTTCCAGGCTCTCTCGCAGGAATCCAGCCCTCCTCCTGCTGGGGGACTGTGGGATTCGGAGCCCACTTCACCTCTGTCTGTGGGTGTTCAAAAAGCAGAAGTTCACCCAAAAGCAGTGCTGGAATTTGGCTGAGGATGCTCAGGCCCTGGCTCTCATGGAGCTCTCAGGGATATTCTTTTCTGGGCAGTGGGCACAGTTGGACTTTTAAAAAATAATGGCTTTAAACTTCCCAGGGACGGTGTATTTTCAACAACATACATGGAGATTTTTTATTGCTTACAGCATTTTAATGGATGGGTCTTTTGTTATTTATTAAAGGCCCATTGAAAATGTCTTTCCACTCTTGTTCCTGTTTCTGGAGCAGTTCATTAACATCCCCACCTTTCCTGCCATAAACCCACGGACTCAGGCTCGTAAAATCCAAATATCTGCCAGTAAAGTCCCTGCACAGAGAATAAAACCCCACTCACCGCCCACATAAACCACGGGACAAAGGTTTGTGCCACCTCTCTGCCACCTGTGACCGCAGCAAGGAGAGAGGCTGGCACTGCTGGGGTGTCCTGGGTGGGTGAATGAGGGGGACAAACCCTCCCTGGCACCTCACACCCTCTTTTTCCCCACCTTGAAGGTCCCCAAATTTCTCTGTGATTCTCCAGGAGCTGATTTTGGGGTGTTTTTTTTGGGGGGTACAACCCCAGGAGCTGCCAGCTGTGATCTCACTCGCTCGTTTTCCAGCAGGAGCGTGGGGCAGGGGTGAGGAGCTGGGCTGAGCTGCAGCTCGGCTTGGCTGGGTTTTATAGAGGAAACCTGCCCCGACAGGGAGCCTGGGACTCACAGCAGCCCAACAACCTCGCTTTTCCAGGCGCCCGGGGGTGGAGGTGTTTGGATCCGGGATTTGGGGCCACCCCGGCTCTGGAGGTGCAGAAATGCCGCAGCATTCCCGGCCCTGGGATGGGGTGGGAGCGAGGAGCCTTTGGATTCTTCCCCTTTTCCTTCCCCATCTCAGAGGGACGGAGCAGGATGAGTTCAGCCGGGATCTCTGCTGCATCCCCAGCGGTGTCTGCTCGTGTCACACCCCCAGGGACACCCCTTTGTCCCCGTGCAGTTTATCCCCACCCGGGACGAGCCGGGAAACGCCGAGCCGGGCAAGGGCAGGGCCAGGAGCTCCCCCCGCAGCCCCCAGCCCGGTGATGGGTGTGTCACAGAGCGTTCCCAGCCTCCGATCGATCCATGCTGGCTTGGGAAAAGGCTCCGGTGCCTCGTTATCATAAGGGCCCGACAGCGAATTCGGCAACACAGAGTCCTGGGGGGACAGTTGTACCCCTTGGGCAACAGTGCCAGCAAAACCCTTTCCCCTTTCCTCTTTCCCATTTCCCCTTCCCGTTTCTCCTTTCCCCCTGCCCCTTTCCCCATTTCCCTTTCCCCTTTTCCCTTTCCCCTTTCCCTTTTCCCTTTCCCCTTTCCTTTTCTCCTTCTCTCTTTCCTCTAT
>JAGMWU010000028.1:3402486-3413478 GCA_018697195.1 Certhia americana
GAGGATGAGGATGAGGATGAGGATGAGGATGAGGATGAGGATGAGGAGGAGGACACACAGCCCAGGCACTTTTTCCTGTCTCAGTGCATTTTCAGCCCCATTTCACAGGTTGGGAGCCTGAGGCAGAGGACATTGATGAGCTCAGGGACATTTTGAGAAACAAAGGGGAGGAATTGAACCCAAGTTTAAGTGCAAGATGATCCTGCTCCAAGGAAGCTATTTCTGACTCCAATATCAGCTGAAGAAATGGGAGAACAGACTGAAAGTGCTTGTGGAGGAGCTGAGCCATGCAGAGGGAAGAACATTTGCCCTCAGTGCTTGGAAATCTCCCCTGGCTTTGCCTGGGGCTCCTTGCCCTGCCCCAGGCTGTGCCCACCTGGAGCTCTCTTGGCAGCCCTGCCACAACTGCCAGAAAAACTCGGAACAAAGATGGTCCCTGCCCCAAACACCCTGAACCTGCAGACAGAGTAAAATATTCCTTTCTCCAAGAGGTTTATGCCACTTATCCAGTGTTTCCCTAAGCAAGGACTGAGCCCTTGAGGTGTTCCCGTGCCCTGCCAAGCGGGAATCTGCTCCCTGCTGCCGGCAGCTCTGCAGCATTACGTGTCATTCCTTGTTTACTGTCCTCCCTCGCTGATGACACACTCAGGCAGGGACCTGTTTGTTGTCACCGTGACACCCACGTCGGTAAACAAGGCGAGTTTACCCAGCCCTCAATCAGGGAGCTGTCGATGGCAGGGCCCCGCTTCCAACAGCCCCACAGCCTTGGGATGCTGAGGTCAGACTCCCAAATCCAATCCCCTCAGGGTCCCTCACTCAGCCAGAGGACGAGGAGCTGCTCTTGCATCACCAAAAAGCAGCAAGCTCCGCTTCAGGCTCTGCAGGAGAAGTTTGCAATCAGGCCTGGGCTCCTGAAGGTTTTGTTTCCTTTTACTGCCATGTGAATATTTTTCTCCTCTGGGGCTCCCTGATCTCCCAGGGTTTTAGCAGGAACAAAGCCACGGGACAGGTTTCAGAGTAAACAGCAGCCACCACGAGACTCGTGACACAATTGCCAAAGCCTTGGGCCACCCTGCCACACTCGGAGATGTGACCTTGCTGCCCTGCAAAGTGAGAGGCCGGTAAAGAAAAACCCCGACAGATTTATCCTGGAGAGCCACTGCAGCATCGTGGCCTGGCTTTGCAGTGGTTTGGAACGAGCTGGAGGCCCCACATGGGATTTGTGAATGCTGGCATTGATGGCACAGCTTTTCCATCCCTTCCCCGGCCCCTCCGCTCCGGGCGGGAGAAGCTCAGAAACTTCTGGGTCTCTGGTGAGCCCAAGGTCTGGGGTTGTGGGGAGGAGGAGGAGGATGGGGAGGAGAGTTCCCAGATGTCTCTGCACGTGGAAACGGGGCTGTCCAGGCTTCTCTGGGGTTTTGTGTGCTCTGCATTTAGGAGAAACCCGGCCAGAGAGCAAAGGTCGGGGCAGAAATGCCGGTATTTATTTATCCAGGAGAACTCAGCGAACAACACGAACAACACGTATTTGGGAGCCTTTCGAAACGGCAGAACTCGCCCCACAGAGCTGCTAAACCAGTTTGGTGGCGACACCCCTGCACAAACTGGGCAGGAGCAGGGACACCGGGAGAGGCAGGTGGGACCAGAGCACCACATCCCACCAGGGTACAACATCCCAGCTCCCATCCTGGAGGGCTGGCCCTTCCCAGGAATCCCCCCCAGCACAGGGAGGAGTCCCAGTCCTGGGGTCTGGGCTGAGCAAAGGCCAAGCAAAGGTCTGACACTGGGGTGTGGGGCAGGATAAACTCAGTTCCAAGGGTAAACCAAGGGAAAAAAGCAAAATATTGCTTTCCCAGAGGGAAAACCTTGGAGCGTTGCCCCCAGGCTTTTCAGAGCTTGGATTTATGGCATTTGCTTTAATGAGGGGGTTGGTGTTTCCCTGTGGGGATCCATGAGCGTGGGGTGCTTGGGATCCCTGTGCCAAACCCTGCCCCAAATCAGTGACCACTTTTGAGAACTGATGGCCATGACGTGGAGCAGCCTCTGTGAGGGTCACCTGGGTCTGAGAGCAGAGCCCAGAGCGGGTCTGGGTGGCACCAGCCTGAAACTGTCCCTGATTTTATCCCATTTTAGTGCCTTGACCAGAATGCCAATGACTACAGCAGGAGAGACAAAGCAGGAGCCAAGCACACCTCGGGCTCCCAGAAGTTTTTGGCAGCTCGGAGAGAAGCTGTTCATGACAAAAGGGCTTTCTCCGAGGCTCTCTCTGCTGGCTGGGTCCCGCAGGAGGATGGGATTTGCACCCATCCTGATGCTTTCCTGGCAGTGCTTTGGTGAGCAGGACTCACCTGGTGATAGCTGGGCCACATGGCTGCCTTGGTGGCACCTGGGTGCTGTTCCCCCTGGCTCCTGGGACAGCAAAATCCCCTCAGAGGGGGATTTTTGGGCACTGAGCAAACCATCTCAAGCTGGGCATGGCAGTGTGGCCAATGGCCTTGCCTGAGCTGTGAATATAAAAGCCCAGATCAGCCTGCTCTGTCATTTTTTGGGGGGGGGGGATCTTGCCAAAGAAATGAATGACCAACCCCCTGGATGAACGACCAACACCTCAACACCTCAATCCAGCCACAGCTTGGGAGGAAAAAAAGAAATCCAGGCAAAACCTTTGACCCAAGCAGGGCGCAGCCACCTCCGCTCCCACAGCGCCTGGGGGCCCAGCAGCTCATTTTTTGGATGCTCCCACCCTCCCCTTTGGGCTGCAGCCTCTGTGGGGGCTCAACCCGACCCCTCTGACACCCCCAGGGGTGCCATGAGGGGCAGCCTGTCCCCTGTCCCCTGTCCCAGGTCCCCACGGGTGGTGGCAGCCCCGCTGCCGGTGGAACGGGGGCAGCGCCGCCGGGCCCCCGAGCACGGAGCGAAGAGAAGCCTTTTTGTTCACATGTGTTGGCTCAGCTCAAATAACTCATCGGGGACCCGGGCTGCAGGCTGGAACGGGAAGAAACTCTCTCCAGATGAAAGGATGTCAGAAAATTGTATTTAGTCAACTGCGTGTGTGTGTTAGAAAGGGGCGGAGGGAGGAAGGGGCCGCGGAGGCTGTTACTGTGACTGACTTTCTGACTTCTTAACTTGTCAGCATATCCTAAAGTTAAAAATGCACATGCACACAGGCCTGCAGCCAAAGAGGCTGTCTAGCCGCAAATCCAGATGTGGGGGCCACTGCGCTCCCGCCAGCCCCGCTCTCCCTGAACCGACTTTCAGACTAAACAATTGTGACTTGGCTGTGAGAGCAGCGCAATTCCAGATGCTGCTTTCCTTGCACGTTGTTTTAATTGGGCTGGCAGGCGCAGGGGCTCTTTCAGTGAGAGCAAAGCTTCCCCACGGGACCGCGGCGTTTTGGCAGAGCTCCCACGCTGCTACCTTAAGAGAGAGAGGGGGGAAGGCGAGGGAGAGGAGGGGAGGCAGGGAGGTGATGGTGGGGAGAAAAAATTGCGAGCGGCTTTCCGAGGTGTTTACGGCCGGGAGCGGCCGCCGCGCTGTGGATTTATCTGCTGGAATTCTCACCTGGTTTCCTTCTGGATTTCTTTGGGGGTTCGGTTTGTTTCGTGTCCCCATGGAAAAAACAAAACACTCAGGATGAAGGGGGGTGCCAGGGTGGGGATTTGCAGCCTGGGGTGCCCAGGGGCACTGGGGGCACCCAGGGGCAGAATCCATGGAGGGTTTCCACACTGACCATTCCCATGGCATTTCCACAGGGATGTTCCCCATCCACACTGACCATTCCCATAGGGATGTTCTCCATCCACACTGACCATTCCCATGTCATTTCCACACGAATATTCTCCATCCACACCGACCATTTCCATAGGGATGTTCTCCATCCACACCGACCATTCCCATAGGGATGTTCCCCATCCACACTGACCATTCCCATGGCATTTCCACAAGGATGTTCTCCATCCACACTGACCATTCCCATGGCATTTCCATAGAGATGTTCTCTATCCACACTGACCATTCCCGTGGCATTTCCACAGGGATGTTCCCCCATCCCTTCCCAGACATTCACTGTCACCACACCCACACTGATCAGGGATCCAGGAGTTCACCTTCACCCCGTGCTGGCAGAGTGGGACACTCTGAAAGTTTAAATCCCCACAAATCCAGTCCTAAGGAATGTTGGTGCTAAGGGAAAATCCCAAACCTGGGTGGGAACTCCCTCATTTTGTCCTGCTTCAACTCCCCCAGCAGCAACCCCACCCCAAAGGGGTTAAATTAGCCTTTTTTGGGACCCCTCTTCTCCATCCATGCTGCCCCCCTGCTCCTCCCCTTTCTCCCTCAGCACACCCAAGGGGAGGAGAGGCCTCCCCACTGTGCCCTTGCAGGGTTTTCCCAGGGGGTCCCTGTGCCATGGGGACAGACCCCAAATGCTCCTTTCCTCCCTCTGCCATGGGGTGAGACCCCAAACGCTCCTCTACCAACCCTGCCAGGTGTTAAGGCCCCAAATGCTCCTTTCCTCACCCTACCAGTGGGTGAGACCCAAAATTCTCTTCTCCCCACCCAGCTGTGGGGTGAGACCCCAAACTCTTCAGTCCCCACCCTGCAGGGAGGTAAGACCCCAAAAGCTCCTTTCCACACTCTGCCAGGGGCTGAGAACCCAAACGCTCCTCTTCTCACCCAGATGTGCAGTGAGACCCCAAATTCTCTCTCCCCGCCCTGCTGGGGGTGAGACCCCAAATTCTCTCTCCCCACCCTGAAAGGTGGTGAGACCCCAAAATCTCCAGTCCCTGCCCAGCTATGGGGTGAGACCCCAAATTCTTTCTCTCCACCATGAAAGGGGTGAGACCCCAAACTCTCTCTCCCCTCCCTGCCAGGGGTGAGACCCCAATCTCTCCAGTCCCCGCCCTGCTGGGGGTGAGACCCCAAATTCTCTCTCCTCACCCTGCCAGGGGTGAGACCCCAAACTCTCTCTCCCCGCCCTGCTGGGGGTGAGACCCCAAATTCTCTCTCCCCACCCAGCTATGGGGTGAGACCCCAAACTCTCTCCCCGCCCTGCCAGGGATGAGACCCCAAATTCTCTCTCCCCGCCCTGCCAGGGGTGAGACCCCAAATTCTCTCTCCCCACCCAGCTATGGGGTGAGACCCCAAACTCTCTCCCCGCCCTGCCAGGGGTGAGACCCCAAACTCCCCAGTCCCCACCCTGCCGGGGGTGCCGGCTCTGGCTCTGCCAGCTCTCGGTGACTCAACAGAGCAATTTTAGCCTGGGCCGGGCTCCTCTCCCGAAGGCTCCCGAGCCAAGGGAGGCACAGCCGCCGCCGGAATGGGATTTTAAGGTAGACTCTGGAAAAAAAAAAAAAACCCTGGAGCCCCACGGGGAGCACGGGAGGGATGAGGGAAGCACGGAGCTGGAGCACCGAATCTGCCCCTGGCCATTTCCAAAACATTTGGGATTAAAAAAAAAAAAAAAACAAACAAACAAGAAAACCCCAACAAAACAAAACAAAACAAAAAGTTTTTCTATTTTTGGAGGGGGTGATAAAATCCCAAGGAATGCTGAAGGGGTTGGGAACCTCGTCCCCTCCACTGGGATCTGATCTGTCCTCACCACTGTCCCCAAAACCAGGGGTCTGGATTTTCCCTGGAAGCTGGAAAAATTCAGGAAAGGTCAGTCCAGCACTTCCAGGAGCGACAGGTACTTCTGATCCATGAACAAAAAGGCAAAATAAATGTGGGTTTGGGGTCAGGGGGGCTCCGACAATGCAATCAGAGCAAGGAACTGAAAGTGCTGCCCCAACCCCAGCCCAGCTCCTGGGCTGAGTGCACTGGGAATGTTAAAAAATAATCAGGAAGGTTTTCTAGACAGAGAAAAAAAAAAGTCCCAAACACATCCTTGGCCTGTGCCCTTACAAGTCCCTTAACTCTTTCCCCCCCCCCCCTAAATGGAGTGGGAAATAGTGGGGTTTGTTTTAATTTTTTTTCTTTTTTTGGGGGGGGGGTTGTTTGTTTGGTTTGTTTTCAAACCTTGGCCTCATTAATTTCCAAGCAAAATTTCCCCCCAATAAAAGGCAAACATGGAAAGAAAAACAAACTATTAGAAAAGAGAGGAGGGAGGAAATGTTATTTAAAAGGTTACCAGACCACATCATTTTCCAATGATATTATATACTCCCTGCAGTATCCAAAATATATATGGGATTGGGGCCAAGAATGTAAAAAAAAAAAAAAAAAAAAAAAAGAAAAAAAAAAAAGGAGGAGAAGAAGGAAAAAAAAGGAAGAAAAAACACCCAGTGTAGACACAACATCTGGACAGAGGCTGAACAAAACCTCCATTTATCACACTTAATCCTGCAATGAAGCAGTCAACAGTTTACTTCTGTTTTGCTAATTTAGCTGCTTTCATGCTTCCGAGGTGGAAAAGCCAAAGGAAAAGCTTGGAATTAAGTGTCACTTTGTGAAGCTCCTTCTCCTTTTTTGCTCTGTTTCAGGAAAGTTTCTTCTCCTTTATTTTTGTTTTGTTTTGTTTCAATCCTGTTCTTTTATTAATTTTCCCTCCCCCTCTTGATCTTTTCCCCTCTTTTTCTTTTTTTCCTTTTTTCTTTCTCCTTTTGGAAAATCTGCTGGCCCAGCACCCCTGGTTGCCCACATGGGGAATGACCTGAATTCTTTCCCAAATTTCACCCAACCTGCCCCAAATCCCAGCAAAGATTTTCATCCCTTCCCTGCCTCCCCACTCATTCCTTGCCTTTTTCCCCAGGAATAACTCAATTTTTCGTGGAAAACCAAACTGCTCCAGGGCTGGGGATGCCCTTCACTTCCAGGGAAAGGAAATCCAGGGATGATCCGGACATTTTGGAGGAGCCCTGGGGCTGATCCCTCATTTTCCCCGGGGAAAAGTTCCCATTTGCAGCAGAGAGAGCCGCATTTCCTGCCTCATTGCGGTGCAAATGTTCGGCCATGTGTTCGCCTGGAATTCCCACAGCGAATTCCAGCGGCAGATTTCCCTGTCCTTGGGCGAGGCTCTTCCTTCCGATGGCCTCTTTGGGGCTGGTGATGATAACCCCAATCCCAGCCACAACCACAGCTCATCCCAACCCCCAGGAGCTCCAGCATCCCGAGGATTCTATGGATTCATCAGCCCAAAATGGAGAATTTTGGAGCTGTTTCACCCCCAAAAAATTAGGAATTTTGGACTCCTGTGAGAAGGCTGGGTTGTCCCAGCCTGATTTTATTGATAATTAAGGTGCAGAACTCCGTTTTCTGTTGGAATTTCCACCACTGTGATGGGAGAGGAAAAAACCTCCCAGAAAATCCAGCTGGAGCAGGGAATTTGCCCATATTTAGCAAACACAATTCTCTGCTGCTCTTGGAGCTTCTTCAGCTTATTTTTGTTGTGTCAAGAGCAAAAGAGACAAACAAACATCCCTCCTCGGAGGTTTAATTAATATTTGCTAAGACCAGAATAAGCAACATCTCCGGAACTGCCTGGATGTGGAAGCAGCCCTGGGAATTGGGGTTATTTTTGGGGCTGTCTGGTTCCTTGCACTTGATGTGGCTTCGTGTGTGTGCGAAAGGCTTGTCTCAAGACTTAAAACTAGTTTTTAAAAGAGAAATAATTAAATAATCAGCTGAGAGCTTTGAGATCAGCAGAGAAAAAGCCCTGTGAGCTGGGAAATACCCAAAGGATTCCTGGTTTCTCCTGGAATGCTGGTTGGTGTTCCTTGTGTCATGGGTGTCAGTGCAAAATGTCACCAAAACTGGGGATTCTGTCACCAGCTGTTGAAACTGGGGTGGGGGAATTGTCTGTCGATGGGGCAAATGTCACAAACCAGCTGGGGCAGTTTCTGATCTCCTCACAACCCATCCTCCCTCCAGGCAGAGATCTTCTGCTCATGGGCCAGGGAGTGTCACTGAGAGAAATCCATCAGCCCTTGGGAAATGCTGCAGCCAGGGCAGGAGCCAAACATTCCTACCTGGATAAAAATCTGGGAATTGGAACCCCAAGCACTCCTACCTGCATAAAAATCTGAGGTTTGGGACACCAAACATTCCTACCTGGATAAAAATCTGGGGTTTGGAACCCCAAGCACTCCTACCTGCATAAAAATCTGAGGTTTGGGACACCAAACATTCCTACCTGGGTCCAATCTGGGGTTTGGGACACTGTCGCTGTTATTTATGAACATAAACACACAGGCTCTAATTAAAGTTCATCAGAAAGTTGAAAAGAGGAATCTTTATTAACAAAATAGAACACTTTATATAAGGTACTTCACTATGTAAAAAGTAATTAATGAATAAGAACACCACCTTCTCTATTACCATTGGCTAAGTAAGAGAAATAATATATTCCATGGTATGAAAACAGGGATGAAAAACACCCCCGGTTGTTCTGAGAAAGAATATTGTTTGGAGAATATGTTTACATGATTTCTCCTGGGAAAGTGAGAATCTTTCCCTTGGGAAGAAAAGATCCTGACAGGCCTTCAGCTATGAAGTTTCAGAGACACAGAATGGTCAGCCCCACAGAATCTCAGACATTCCTACCTGGATCCAATCTGAGCTTTGGGACACCAAACATTCCTACCTGGATCCAATCTGAGCTTTGGGACACCAAACATTCCTACCTGGATCCAATCTGGGGTTGGGAACACCAAACATTCCTACCTGGGTAAAAATCTGGGGTTTGGAACACCAAACATTCCTACCTGGATCCAATCTGGGGTTTGGAACACCAAACATTCCTACCTGGGTAAAAATCTGGGAATTGGAACACCAAACATTCCTACCTGGATCCAATCTGGGGTTGGGAACACCAAGGATCCTTTCCCACTGCATTCCCAGAGGAAAACCAGCCCCAGCTCTCCCCACTGGACCTTCAGAGGGAATCTCCCCCTTTCTCCAGGATCCCTGCTCCCCCAGAGCCACATCTGCCACTGGGACTGCAGCCACCATGGGATGGCACTGCCACCAACCCCTGACACACAGGGGACAGCTGGGAGCCTGACTCTCTCAGTGGGGTTTGGTTTTTTGTAATACTGAACTTTTTTTGTTTATTTTAGTTCCCCTAATAAAGAACTGTTATTCCTGTCCCCATATCTTCACCTGAGAGCCCCTTAAATTCAGAATTATAATAATTGGGAGGGAGGGGGATTCCATTCTCTATTCCAAGAGAGGCTCCTGCTTCCCTTAGCACACACCTAAAACCATGACACCTTGTCTAGCACACACATCCATCCCAGATTAGATAAGGAGCTGTTTATCTAATCTTATCTAATCTAATCCAGGTGGGTTGAGCAGAAAAAAGAATGGATGGAGCTTGGAAAAATGGGAGTGGGAAGTTACCAGATTGGGAGATACCTCCATCCTGGGGTGAATTCCATGGAAACATGACACCAAGGAACAAATCCCCTTCATTGTCTGACCACGGGATCCCTGAAGCCCTTTTGGGGTGGGAGGGCTGAATGCAGGGCCAGGTCTGCAGGTATTTAGGATTTCATGGATAACAGTGGGGCCATAGCAGCTACAGAACGGATTTTCCTTGTCTGCAGGAGGGCAGAGGGACACGACTGAGCGGGATGAGGATTCCATGGGATAACAGCCAGGCCTTTCCCTCTGGAGCTGTCTCTGGTCACGGGGTCCCTCCCACACCAGCGGTTTGGTCCCCACTTGTTATCTCTGGACCCAAACAGGAGGTGGATCAGGGCTGGATCAGTGGGTTTGGCTTCCCTTGGTGCACATGGGTGGTGTCACCAACGTGTCACCAACATGTCACTAACGTGTCACCAACATGTCACTAACGTGTCACCCCCCGCACAACCCCCCCGGGCTCCTGTCCCCACCTGCTTTGGGTGTAAAGGGTGAAAAAATACTCAGGGGCCTTTGGGCTCCCTCCAAAAACCCCCAAACCAATATGAAAATCTTAACAGAATTTATTTATTGTGTCCTGATCCTGTCCAAGAATATTTGCCACTTTGCTCTATCCCAGCAAATTTTTGCAAAGTTTCGAGTTGTTTCCAGCAAGGATACCCCAACCCTATCCCAAAGTTAAGGGATATTCTTCTGTCCCAGTGTTCTGGGATATTTTTCTCTCCCAGATTGAGGGATATTTTTCCATCCCCATGTCAAAAGATATTCTTCTGTCCCAGCGTTCTGGGATATCCTTCTGGGATATCCAATGTTGTAGGATATTCTTCTATCCCAATGTTGGTGGATACTTTTCTATCCCATCGTTGTGTGATATTTTCCTATCCCAATGTTAAGAGGTATTTTTCTATCTCAATGTTCTGGGTTATTCTTCTATCCCATTGTTGTGGAATATTCTTCAATCCCAATGTTGAAGGATATTTTTCTATTCCAACATCAAGGGACGTTCCCTATCCCAGAATTGTGGGATATTTTCCTATCCCAATGTTGAGGGATAGTTTTCTATCTCAATGTTTTGGGATGTTTTTCTATCCCAACATTGCAGAACATTCTTCTACCCCAATTTTGCAGAATATTTTTCTGCCCAAGCATCAAGGGGCAATTTTCTTTCCCAGCACTGTGGGACATTTTTTTACCCCAATGTCGAGGGATAATTTCCAATCCCAACACCGAGAGATGTTTTGGTGCACCCAACCACTCTGAGCATCCCCAAGATTAGCACCAGCCCCAACCCAACCCAACCCAACCCAGCAGTAAATAATCCCATTATCCTCTCCTGATGGGCTCTGGAGTCGGCTGCACATGTGAGCTGCCTGGGGCACGGCTGCTCTGGAGCCCCTGTTCCTGTTCCCATTCCCATTCTCATTCCCATCCCTATTCCCATTCTCATTCCCACCGCGTTCCCATCCCCATTCCCATCCCTGTTCCCATCCTCATTCCCATCCCTGTTCCCATTCTCATTCCCATCTCCATCCCCATTCCCATCCCCATCCCCATTCCCATCCCCATCCCCATCCCCATCCCCATCCCCATCCCCATCCCCATCCCCATCCCCATCCCCATCCCCATCCC
>JAGMWU010000028.1:3413578-3432792 GCA_018697195.1 Certhia americana
CCCATCCCCATTCCCATTCCCATTCCCATTTCCATTCCCACATTCCCATTCCCATTCCTGTCGCCATCCCTATCCCCGTTCCCATTCCCATTCTTGTTCCCATTTCAATTCCTGTTCCCATTTCCATTTCCATTTCCATTTCCGTTTCCATTTCCGTTTCCATTCCCATTCCCATTCCTGTTCCCACTCCTGTTCCCATTGCCATTTCTATTTCCATTCCCATTTCCACTCCTGTTCCCATCCCATCCCATTATCCCATCCCATCCCATCCCATTATCCCATCCCATCCCATTATCCCATCCCATTATCCTATCCCCATTCCCGTTCCAGCAGTGCAGTTCCCGCCTCATTCCCAGGGCTCTCCATGTCACAGCCAGCTGGTTCCAGCTCTGCCCTGGCACTCCGGGGTCACTGTTCATGTTGACGCAGGGAAGGAGGCCGCAGCAAACATTCCCAAATATTCCTGCTCATTCTCCCAGCTCGGAGCTCTCCCATCCCACTGTGCAGGCCTGGGAATGGCAGCTGGACACAGTGCCTGGCTCTGCCCACCCACTGCAGGTGCAGCCACATGGGATGGGGACTTGGTGGCCCTTTTGGGGGCTCCTTTAGGGCAATGAGGTTTGGGGGATTCGGGATCAGCCTGGAGAGCCTTTGGATGGAGCCTGACCACACCAGCCCCTTCCTGGGTTTCTCCAGAGGGGAGCTTGACCCCAATCCTCTTACACCCTCATATCAGGGTGGGGTACATCTGTGGGGCACAGCCCCCTCCCCAAATAATCAGGAAATCCCTCTCCTGGGGGGCTTTCCCCCCCTCAATCCTTCCTGCCCCGTCGGGGTTAATAAAGCCCCAGCCAGTGCCAAAAGCCGAGTGCTGCTGCCCGACCTCAGCTTCCCTTCCCCGGGGGCAGCCGGGGCCCCCTGAAGCTTTCCAGCAGGGAAAACCCCACACATCTGGCAGGAGCTGCTGCCCATCCCCGCCGAGCCGAGGAGGAGCTGCCAGGGAGGGCAGGAGGTGGCCGGAGAGGTCAGAGGGAGAGCAAACATCCCGGCCCTGCCAGCGCAGCTGCCGCACAAAGAGCCCCTTCTGGAAGTGGGGGCTGAGCCCTTGAGGGCTTTGGGAAGGGAATTTGGCACCGCCTGAGAGCAGCTCAGTCCTTGAGGAAGTTTGGGAGCATCACTCAGCTGACATCGGGAACCCCCAAATCCCAAATCCACCCCTTCCCCAGTACGGACAGAAACGGGGTCTGTCAAACTCCAGCAGAGCCAAGCCCTGTGCTCAGCTGGAAGCTCCTCTCTCCGTGCTGGGAAGGGAATTTGCTCCTCTGCTGCTCACCCAGGACTGCTGGAGGGAGCGGGGCTCGCTGGTATTTACCGAGGCCGAGGGGCTGCTGGGGCGAGCGCTGAGCAAACAGCTCCGAGCATCCCCGCCCGGAGAGCTCCTGGAACAAAGGAAACCTTCACAGACAGACAGAGGGGACAAAGAGGCACCGAAGTGCTCTCCCCAAGGCCACCTGTGGCAGGGAGGGAGCTGGGGGGGACACTCAGAGGCTGAGCCCAGGTGATTCACGGTGGGGACTGGGCAGCCCTTGGTGAGATGAGGGGGACAGGGAGGGAGTGACAGTTTTCCCCTGGGCTGGGCTGTACACACCCTGCACTTGCCCAAACCCCCAATTTTGCTGCTTTCTGCTCAAAAAAGAGCAAGAAGAGCCTCTGGCTCAGCCAATTTTGTGCATCAAACGCTGTGGTCCGAAGGGACACTCACAGCCAGAGCAGGCTGGATCATCCCTGAGGATCCCAGACCTCCCCTCCTGGGCTGGGCTGCAGGTCTGGCCAGAGCACTGGCTGTCCCTCCACCACCGCTGCCTCAAAGCCGCCTCTTTGGGGTTGTTGTCTGGTGCAGTTTTCTTTTTTCATATTTAATATTAATGGTAATGACTGTGGCAGGGAGATAATAAGCTCCCGGCCAGATTAGAAGGGGGTCGGCTCTTATCTGGGCCTGTTGAAGACTCATGTCTTTCACCTGCTCCTTTAATATCCCCCATCTTTCATTCCTACCGCCGAGCCCCCTCCCACTGTCCTAGAACAAAAGGGGTATTATTGTCCGGGGTCTTTTCAGGCTGGAGCCAGGAAGACCTCCTCCCTCCCCCAGCCGCTCCCCGAATGTGCAGCAGTTTGAAATGAGCCTTTTTCCTTCCCCGGCAGGAGATTAGCTCGGTTTGACAAGGCGGTGAACTTTAGGCAGGGTGAAATAGGGTCTCCTTGGGGAGCGCAGGCAGTTCAGCCCTGACTAATTCTGACAAAGAGAGGCACCGAAAAAAGAAAAAAAATCCCTGCCAAAAAAAAAAAAAAAAAAAAAAAAAAAAAAAAAAAAAAGAAGGAAAAAAAAATTTCAAATAAGAAAAACAAGCGGAGAGCTGCAGAGGAGGCAGGAGAGGAGGGGAGGCTCGGGGGGAAGGAGGGAGTGCTGCAGGGAGGAAGCAGGGATGGGAGCCAGAGGGCACGTTCCCGAGTGGGGCTGGGCTGGAACTCCAGGCTTTGCTCCTTAGGTCCGGCCTTGGTGGAGGGAATCACCTTCCTGGGCAGCCCCAGGGTGAGCACAGTCAGGATTCACGGGGATCCTACTGCTCCACATCCATTTCCCCCCCAAATTCCCTTTTCTTCATCATTTTAAATCTTCCAGGGCACCCTTTAGCCCAAACCCTGTGGCAGCAACACCCCAGCCTTGCTTTTAAAACACAAACCAAAGCTTTGAGCTGGCGTGGCCGAGGCAGAGGGTTTAAAAAAACAACAACCCCAAACCCCACGAAGTGAAAAATCGGGATTTGAATGCAAAGAAGCCCAATTGCTCCCATCTGAAACTGCTGCTCGAGTGTGCGTCAGAGGCCGGAGTTTGTGCAGGGACTTGTGACAGTGACGTGCCCAGGGTGGAGGGTGTGGATGGAGTTGGGAGTGACGTAGGTGAGGGATTAGAGGAGAGATTGGCAGAGGGAAAGGCAAACTGTTTCCTGTGGCTCATCCGGGGGTGTCTTCCATCACAAAAAGGCTTTGAAGTGATGCAGGGAAGGCTCGGGATGACGGGAATGTGACCTGCAGGGCTGGGAGGAACGAGGCGCTGCGTGTTCCCAGCGCTCGGGGCAGAGGAAAGGGAACCTTTCCCTGCCTTTCCCTTCACCTGGGCCCTTCCCCAGCACAGCCCACGCAGGTGCTGCCTCACACGGTGCTGCTGGAGAATCCACTCGGGAATATCCTGTTCTCCTGGGCTGGAAGAAGGCGGCGCTGCATTCTTCTGCAGCTGAGAAACTTTTCTGTTCCATCAAAATTTTAAGTTGCAAATGTTTGTGTGCCAGCCTGCCCCCATTTGCTCACAGACATGCACAAATATCGGCTATATTTGGGATTATTTTTATATAATTATAAATATTTTTGTTATTATATTTAGGATTATATTTGTCACATTGTGTGTAGGAAGAGCAGGTGTCTGACACAGGCCTTGGCACCCTGAAATTCCTTGCCCAAGAGGAGAAGGGCAAGAAAAGGCTGCACAGGAGAGTGCTGGCAGAGGCCAGGATGGACCCAGGGTTCTGGGTCATCTCTCCAAACCCCTTTGGTCCCCACAGAAAGGAACTTGTCACTCTTGTCCCTGAGCACACCGGCGATCTGTCACTCGGGATGTTCCCATCGGAGCTCTGAGCCTGGCACAGGCTGCAGACAGCACACCGAGGCTGCTGACACCCATTCCTGCCAAAATCCCGGCCTGGCTGTGCACAGAGCTGTGATCTCCTCACCCAGCACCAGCCCTCCCTGGCTGTCACCCCCCGTGTCCCCTCAGCACCGTGTCCTGCAGTGCCAGAGTGAGGTGACACCGCCAACACCGCACCCTGCAGTCACCACCACGAGCCGTGGTGCCCCTGCCCCTGTCCTGCAGGACATTTCCTGCCAGTGGCTCAGCAAACCCCTGAAATCTGCCTGTCCTGCCAGGAGATTCCTCCCTAATGCTCATTAAGCCGCTTGCAAATCCCTGGCTGAACAGGGCTGCACAAGTTTAATAAAGCGAGAGACAGATGCCATCAATCATCTGGGCCCGCCACACATCTGGGGGAAATCCAGGGCCATTCCTCCCCTTTCTTCTCCCCACCTTTGTGTCCCACAAGGACACAGCTCAGGAATTACCAGGCAGCTCTGCTCCCACTCTGGGATTCCTGCTCCATCCCAGGGTCCTGTCATTCTTCCCCACCTCCCACACCTTGGAGTTCAGCACGAGCTGTTCTCTGGGCAGTGGGATTTCCATCCTGCTGTCCAGTGTTTCACCCTTGAGAAGGTCCAGGAACGGCCCACAATGGGATCTCAGCACCCCCAGCCCGGTTTTACAAAGCAGGAGAGGGATCAGGATGAGGAGAGAAGGGAAGAGGCTCAGGAGGCAGGGAGGGAGCAGGAGCTGGCACTTCATCCCTGCACCTTCCTGTTGCACTGATTTTTGGCATTGCCTCCTGCTGGGAAGCAGCAGGAAGACAATCCCTCAGCAGGGCTCAGAGCTCAGATTTTTGGGTTCAATTCAGACCAGGGCTCCCCATCTGGAACAAATCCACACCTTTCCCAGCAGATTCCATCAAGTGGGAGACAACATTTCAGGAGCAGATGTTCCCTCTGGAGGAGCCAGGATCATTCTGATCCCAGGACGCAGCATTTAGGGAATGCAGCAGTTCCAATCCTCTGCTCTGCCTCTGGCACAGGAGAGCAGCTCCCATTTATTTGTTTTACAACCTCCTGCCCTTCAAAAATCAGTATTTAAAAGCAGAGGTTCGTCAGCTCCTTGTGGTGGGATGGAGCTCACCAATTCTGTTTGTTTTGTTTTTAATTGGCAGCCCTGATAAAAGGTGAGAGGCAGGGGAGAAGCCTGGGGGGTGTGGGCTGATTGATGACCCAAATTTGGGTTTTGGGCAGTGCTAAGCTGTGTTCTGAGGGTGACAAAGCTGCGTGGATGTCAGGGAATGCTGCCTGCACTTGCTGGATTTGGATTTTCCAGGAGGTGGAAGAGTCAGTGGGCATGGATTTTTGGATGGGCACCTTCAGCTGTGCTTATTTCTCTGGATCTCCAGGCTGAGCTGGTGTCACCAGGAGGACGTGACCTCCTCCAGGCCTGTCCTGCTCCCAGGTGTGGGTGTGACACAGCAAGGAGATGCTGCCTGGGGTGGGAAAAGTGGGAAAAGTGGAATATGGAGACCCTCATCAGCCTAAAACCAGTCCAGGGCATGTAGTCAGACAGATGTGAGCCACAGTGAGCCCCGAGGCCACACTGAGGATGGCAAAGGGCACAAAGGGACAACGAGAATGTCCCACTTGTGCCTCAAACCCACCCGAAAGCCACGAGTTCACCTCTCTCACCACTTCCCCGGGTTCTGACAGGAATTTCTGATGGGAATTCCTCTATTTAAGACCACAGGGAAACCAGGAAAAATAGCCCAGCAGGAGCCACTGCTTAGCTAAAGCCGCCTGCTAAATCAAGTGGTCTTTAAGGGTTTAGAGAGGCTCTTCCCCTGTCCCCAGGGCTGGGGCTCTCCTGTCCCCTGGGTGTCACTCTGGGTGACAGACACACCGAGCTGGCAGGAGCACGGGGCTCTGGCACCCTCACCAAGCCCTGCCCAGCCCCAAACTCGCAGCCCTGCTCGGTTTGGCAGAAGGCTGGATGTGTATTTATTAAAAAAAAAGGAAATAAAACAACAGCGAGCCGGGAGGATTTGGCATTCTGAGCTCTTCATGCTTCGGCACAAGGATGGGTTATGGATAATACAGCGCTCTGGGATGGGATTTACTCGGGGTTTGTCTCCAGCAGCCGCCCAGGGATCCAAAAAAACGTTGGATCCAAACTGTTTAGTGCATCCAGCTGGCACGTGATGGCTCCTGAGTGCCTTTCCCAGTTCGTGAAGGTGAATCCCAGGTTTTCCTGCAGAGAGGTGTTCAGAGGAAAACGAGGTGGTGGCTTTGAGTGTGGGGATGTGGGATGGGACAGCTGATGGGGGCTGAGACCCTCCTGGGCAGATCTGCACACCACAGGTCCTGCAAAAGCCTTGGGGACAGCTCAGGTAGGACATGGGACAATCAGCCCACAGCAGGGACGGTCCCTGTCACATTTCAGGTGGATTTGGGAGCAGAAATTGCTGGTTGGGATGAGCAGGGTTGGGTTTGCCTCATCCTCACAGCAACTCCGTGTATTGGGATGTGCTGATGGTGACCCTGCAGCCTCCCCCTCGGCATTTTGGCCTCCAATGGAGCCGAGGAAGGTGCAGAAAAGCCCCAGAGGCACGGGGAAGGCAGGATCCCGGGAAGGGCTGGGCTGATCCCACCGGAGCCGTGCAGTCCGGCCGGGCCAGGCGCCAAACCCCACATGTGGGATCGATTATCCACAGCAGCTTAGAGGGGCTTCTCCTGCTGCCACTCACCTATCCCGCCCGTGTGGCAGCGGGCACGGCAGCGAGGTTTGCACAGCTGGAATAAATTGCAGGGGGGAGGAGGAGGAGGGGTTTGGGAGAGACAAAAACCAACATTGAACTCGAGAGGGAAGAAAGACAGTATTAGGGGAGGTAATGGGGAAAATGTGTGTGAGACAGGGGGGGATTTTATTTACACACTGTTTGTTTGGGGTTGCCCACACACGGTGAGAGCTGGGCAGTGGCTGGGCTCCAAAATCCCAGCAGGAGCTTGGGTTTGGCCAGGGAAGAGAAGCAGAAAGAGAGGAAAAGAAGGGAAAATGGGAATAGGGAATGCAGGAGGAAGAGGTGGGGTTAGGCAAGGGAACTGTGGTGTGGCACTTGTTTGGGAAGAGAAGGAGTTGAGGGGATGGAGATCTTTGGGACTGCCTGTGGGACTGGGCAGGGAAATCCCTGGATATTTGCTGTGCCCTCTGGAAAACCACCGAGGTTGGCCAGGTCTTGTGCTGCCCCATCAGCCTCTGGGACCATCTGGGTCACAGATAACCCACCCCAGAACTCCCCAGGGAAAGGTTTTATCCTTCCCCCCTCTCCCCCCGCCCCATGTCATGAAATATTGGAATTAATATAATAACACACCTTAATAATATTATCCCTGGTCGAGTCCATAAAAGTCCCCTCTTGCATTACGGCATTTGAGAGACTATTAAGTTTTAAGGCCACGAGACCTCCGTGAAGGAGAGGAGTCATTTCCATTTTTCCTCTCTTCCGAGGGCGCTGGGGTTTATGGGGCAGTCAGGAACTGGGATTGATGAGCCCCGTGGCCACCACATCCACTGGGAGGGCAAGGCCCAGGACAGGGGGTCCCAGGGTGTGTCCCCAAGGATGGGCCTTCCAATAAAATGATCTTGGAGTGAATGATGTTGTTTTTTGGCACTTGGCTCATCCCAAATCCCAAGTTTTCCTGCAGAGAGAGATATTTAGGGAGAAATGAAGCAGTGACATGGAGGAGGTGATAGGGCTGAGACCCTCCTGGGCAGCTGAATCCCTGCAGATCACGGGCTGTGCTTGCAGAAGTGCAGAGAAGGTGGAAAATCCATAATTTTGCATCAAAATGGGGACAATGACAGCACCCAGCACAGTTGGGGACTGTCCTGTGAAACACAACGAGGCTGTGCTCTCTGCTTTTCCTTTCCTGTCTGCTCAGCCTCACCTGGGAGTAAAAACCCAACAGGGCTAAAATGCCAGGAGCTGGTCCTTGTGGGGCCAGGAGAAGCTGTGGGTGACAGTGGTGGTGACACAGTGGTGGCACTTCACTGAGAGAGGCTTGGAAAACATGGGCAGGGGGAGAAGGGTGCAGGGCTCGCAGGTGAGAACATGTGAGGGGTTTTGGGGGCTCCTTCCTGACTTGTGAGAGCTGCAGGGATTCCAGGGATTGTCCCCAAGGAGCAGAGAGGGGTCACAGCCCAACCCTGGTGTCACAAGGAGGGGACAGGAGGATCTTCTGTGAAAAGAGTGAAGTGAGAGTGGGAACTCAGGTCAGTGGGAACCAAAGAAAGAGGGGAACCACAGGGAATGATGACAGGAAAGGGGAATGTAGGAATTCCTTGCATTCATCAGGAATATTGTGCTGATTTGGGGTGGCTGGCTGGATTCAGATTCATGGATTTCTGCCTCCATGAAGGCAGCAGAGTTGTCTGTGATTTACCCTGAGTCCAGAGCTCTGATCCCCATATCCATATCCCAATCCATCCCATCCTAATCCAGGCAGGAACTCAGCACCAGCTCTGGAATCTCAGAGTTCCAGCTCCTCACCTCCTCTGTGTTGTGCTGCCAAAGAAGGGACTATTCTTTCCTTTTTCTTTTCCCCAGTTTGGTTTTTGTCCTAAAGCACAATTTCACATAGCAAAACCAAACCAATTCCACCCAAACCAAATAAAATCCTTTCACTGGCCAAGGCGACTTTGCAAACGGAACCACCGCAGGCTCAGAAGACCAGCAGGCCAATTAAAAAAAAAAAAGCAAAAACCCTTTCCCATTTATTATTATGTAAAATCTCCTGCTCTTTAGGGCAATCTCATGATTATGAAGGGGTCAGGGGAGCTGATTTATGATTAGAGAGCTCTTGGCATTGGCAATATTGTATATGTTTTAATTTTGAACCTTAATAATCCATCCAATGTGCAGCACTTGATCGTGACACTCATTTCTCACGTAGATTTTTGCCTTCACCTCCTTTCCAAACCTCTTCCCTGTGCCAAAGCCAAACACAATACAACTTTTCCCTCTGGAATCATCCTCCCAAAACCCCCCAGGGTGGGTCCCTTGTCACCATCCAAAGTGGCAAAACTTCCTGCTCTCACCAAGGGGAGGTTTCTACACAGAGCAAGGGAAAATCTGGTGGGTTACTGGATTTTTTAAATTTTTTTTTCCTGAATTCTACCTTTGGAAGGGAAAAAGAATTCCTGGTTTCTTTTCTGAACTCTCGTTGTGAAGGCACCTTGGTTTTGCTCCTTGGTGTGGTTGCAGGTGATGCTTAGAAGAATCAAAAATGAGTTTTTGCAGACCCAACCCCATGGGTCACTGTGCCTGGCAGGATTTGAGTCACAACCTGTGTCCAACGGGGTGAAAAAAGGGGAAATCAGGGCTGGTGGGTAAATTCTGAGCTGGGAATCCTGTTCAGGGAGGGTTCAGGATGGTGTACAGCTGTCTCAGGGTCTGTCCTACTCTGATTTCACTGCATTCCCACCTCAACAACCCCAAGTTTCCTGCTCAGAAACACCAAAAATGAATTTCTGCTGAGCCAACTCCTTGGACACCTCGAGTCAGAGCCTGTGTCCAACAGGGTGAAAAAGAGGGAAATCAGGGCTGGTGGGTGAATTCTGAGCTGGGAATCTTGTTCAAAGAGGATTCAGGATGATGCAAATCTGTTTCAGAGGGTCTGTCCTGCTCTGATTTCACAGGATTCTGCCTCAAACAACCCTGTTTCCTGCTCAGAAACAACAAAAATGATTTTCTGTTGAGCCACCACGTCGGTACCTGACATGAGTGAGTCAAAACCTGTATCCAACAGGGTGAAAAAAGGGGAAATCGGGGCTGGTGGGTGAATTCTGAGCTGGGAATGCTGTTCAGGGAGGATTCAGGATGGTGAAAATCTGTTTCAGAGGGTCTGTCTCACTCTGATTTCGCTGCATTCCCACCCCAACAACCCCGAGTGCCCTGCCCAGGACACCCTCCTCGCCCCCAGGGCTGTGTCCCCTGTCCCTGTGCCATCCCGAGGTGTTTATTGAATTGTTTTCCCTGCTCCTGGTGGCGGCGTTTCCCTGCCATTAAACCCTGCCAGCCGCGCTCTGACTGGGTAATTTAAAGCTATAGTTAAATTATGACTTCTCTGAACCTGTTGTGGCACTGACGCATAACCCTAATTAAATGATCGCATCCATTCCAAAGCCAGTCTTTTCTCCCCTCAAACGTTAATTACAACATAAGAGGCTTTAATGGCTCGCCTCACCTCCAGCTCCTCGAAAGAAAGGTCATGCGATTAATTTTCGTCATTAATCTTTTCCCAATGTGGACATTGTGCTGTCACTGGAGCCTATTAAACCCTCTTTGTCCCCCTCCCCTTCTTCTGCCTTCTCCCCCCTTCCTTTCTCCCCCCACCCCCAAGTGAATGAGAGAACAAAAATATTTTAGCACCACTTTGGCTCTGGTGCCTTCTCGGGGCTCGGGATGAGCTCAGGACATGTCCCATGTCCCTCTATCCACCTGAGAGCAGTGGGGGACACTGCTCTGCTGCACAGGGGATGGTTTGGGGGTGATGGGGATGATTTAGGAATGGTGGGGACGATTTGGGGGTGGTGGGACCCCCTGAGAGCTGCCCAGGATGATATGAGGACACCTCCTTGGTGGTGGAGGCTGCTGAGGCTTTGGTGGCGACAGCTGGATGGACCCAAAGGCAGGGGATGGCTGGAGCTGGGGACATGGGACAGCAGGAGGGGTGCAAAGGGCCTGGCCATGCCCAGCCAGGGTGGGCACAGCTCCGGGAGCAGAGCCCAGACCCTCCCCGTGCCCGGCAGCAGCTGCAGCCACCGCTGCTGGGGGATCTGTTTCAAAGCCCCTTTTTGGGGTTTTCCCCCCCCCCTTTTCTTTTTCCCCCAAAGGAAATGGGCATTTTCGAACCTGCACAAAACCTTCCTGAGTGCTTTAACCCCTTGAGGCCAGGAGCAGCTCTGGCTCCTGCCCCGGTTTGGGAGCAGGGGGGGGCTCGGAGCGCACACACACATTCGGTTAATTCGCTGTATTGTTTCAGCTGAAACCAGGGCCTGAATAATTCCCTTTTATCCAGGGTGACGTAATCGGGGAACAAGTTCCAGCTCGGTGGGGGCTGGCAGCACTCACGGCACCGTTCGGAACGGCAGCTTCGGGGCAGGATCCACGCCGGGATCCGGGAATCCTTCGCTCAGCCCCGGGCCGGCGGTGCCGCATCCCCAGACTGACGGCGTGCCCCAGTTTGAGGGGCTGCGAGCGCTCCTGAAGGGTATGACCCACTTCCCAACCTTCCCTCCAGCTCGCTGACATCCTTTCCTTGCCGTTCCCAAGGGCACCGGCTCATGGGGGAAAATCCTGGAGTGTTTTAATAAAGAGGAGACAGATGGCAGTCACCTCCTGGCCGGGGAAATACGGGAGAGGGGAGCGGGGAAAGAGAGCAGGACAGAGACGGGATGAGCCTGTTTTGACCGGGATCTTGCCCTCAAACCACAGCAAAGTGGCTCCTCCACACCCTCCAGGATCTCTCTGGATGCAGACATCCAAGGATGTGGATCCCCACCCCTCTGTCTCCCTGCGGGCGCTCCGCAGGATTTGGGCTCTTCCCCTGCTCCTGGGGCTCAGCCCCTTTCTCTTGCTCCAGGCCTGGGGTGAGCCAGGAGAGGAATCCTGGCTGTGATTTTGCCAGAGGATTTGTTGGCAGCCAGGCCAGGGCGAAGAGCTCGGGATGGGGCTGGGATTCCATCGGAATTTGGGAATTGGACTGAACACAGGGGCTGAGCCTGGCTGGGGTGTCCACATAAAAACCCTTCTGCTCTTCGGGAGCCCTCTGGGTCTCTTCCCACGGGTATCAGGGACGGTGAAATCCCCAGGAATGGGCAGACACAGCAATATTCCTTCCAGGAACGAATCCCTGGGTGAGTTGAGCACGGCGACCTCGGTGCCTCCCTTGTGGGGGAGTTCCGTGCGTAGCTCTGGGGTTAAAACCAGCTCCAGGAGCTGCCAGGGAATCCTTCCCACCCAAACGAGCCCGGAAAGAGCCGATGCAAATGCAGAGAAATCAGGGAAACATCTGAATTCACCGCCTGGGGCTTTGCTGGTGTCTCTGGGATGGAATTAGAGGGAAAAAAAAAGGGATGGGGAGGTGGGACAGCAGCGTCCTGAGCTGAGGGAAACGACTCCAAACCTGCTGGGATCGACAGACCTGGGCTGATTTCACTCCCTGGGCCCTTCTCCCCTTGAATGATGCTAAAAGCACTTGATAAGAGAACAGCAGCCAAAATATGAATCCTGCAAGAGCGTCAGACACTACAACCCTAATTAATACATCCCTGACTGCCACTTTATTGCTGGAAAATAAACAGCTGATGGATAAAGCCTTCCCAGAGACTCCTGTGCCCTGGAGCACGGGAGCACTGCGGCGAGTGACTGCTCACCAGCGTGAAATCACAGACCTAGTACAGAATATAATTGGGATATCCTATAAAGAAAAAGGGATTGGGATGAATTTCTTGTGCTCCCCACGAGCTTTGCGTCCCCAAAACGACAGCCTGGGGACTCGTGCCCCGCCGCTGCTGCTGCACAGACAGGTTTGCCACCATAAAATCAGGATTTCTGAGGCCCCAGGTGCTGAGGGGGCCCGGTGCTCTCGGCTCAGTCCATCCTAAATGGTTCTTTTTCCACCTCCGAAAGCAGCGATTGGGAACATTCAGCTCTGCTTTCCCCTCCTCAGGGGGTGCCATGAGGACCTGACCCGGCTCTACTGGGAGCACTGGGAGCACTGGGAGCACTGGGAGCTGCACTCGGGTCTGGGTCTCTCTGGACATTGAGGAACAGCGATTTGGTTTCATCTTCCATGATTCTTCTTTAGTCTCTCCAACTCAGGATATTCCACGACCCCGCAATTCTCTGTTTGGGCTCTGAACCTCCCCCAAGATTTGGGGAGGAAGGCAGCAGGGCCAGTTTAACCCAGGGCCGGTTGAAATCTGTATTTTCTCCCCAGATAACCCCGTGCCCCAGGCGTGGGCAGCGCTGGGTGGCATCCCGGGATCAAAGCCAGCGGATCCCGGCTGGCAGCGGATCCCGGCTGGCAGCGGATCCCTGCCAGGGCTGCTGCCAAAACCCTGGAGAACGGAGACAATGGCAAACCCCTCTGGCTTCCCCCGCCGCCGCCGGAGCCGCCCCAGCTCGGACACCCGCCGCTTTTTTTTTTTCTCTTTGTCCCAAGGACATTGGGGACATCACGTCCGCAGTGCTCCGCGTAGCAGGATAATAATAATTAATAACCATTAGCAACAATAAGGATAATACCAGCGCCAGGCCGGACTGACTGTGCAGAAGAGACACTTTTTTTTTTTTTCTCCCCCTCACTTTAATGAAAACAATGATTTGACTTTGAAGAAAGTGACTTTTTTTTTTTTAATGTAAACGGGAAACCCGCTCCCCTGCCCCCCCCCCCCCCACCCCCCTTCCCCCCCCCCCCCCCCCTTTTTTTTTTTTTTTTTTTTTTTAACTCTCCTTTTTTCTTTTTCTTTTAATACTCTGCGTTCTATCATGCAAATCCCCTTTCAAATTATGAGAGTATTAGAGCCATCAGCGGTAATGTCACCGCCACAAAATGAGAGCAGGGACTTAAGCACCTAACGAACAATGAAATGTGCGAGCCCTGGGACAGGACAATTAAGAACTGGGCTTAGCCAGCCAGGGAAATTTATTGCTATCAAATCCATATTTCTATTTTCCCCCTGAACAGTAACCTATTTGAATATGATTAAAGGGTTTCATTAGAGCTGAGAGAAAGGCCCGTGTCCCGCCGTTCCCTGTGAGCTCACAAACACGCGCGCTTTGGGGAGGAGGAGGAGGAGGATGGGGAACCAGGGGAGGAAGGAAGGGGACGGGATGTGCACGGCCAGGGTCACCAATCCAGGACAGGACAGGGCTCTGCCTGCATCCTGAGGGAGCTCCAGTGCTGCTGGAGAAGCTGGGGGAGAGGGGAGTGGAGCCAGCACCCATTGAGGGGCATCCCAGGGTGCTGGGGAAAAAAGGGAATGCAGGTTTTGATCCGGCATCCCACCTGGTGCTGCTCACAGCGAGGGTGGCTGCTCCCTCTGGGAATGTCACTGCCACCAGGGACATGGGGACAGGCACAGACAGGGGTGCAGACAGACCTCCTTTCCTCCCTCAGCCACGCACAGGATCTGTCTGAAGAGGGAGAAGAAGAGGCCGAGGTTTGGCCAGGTGAGCATTGAGGAATACCTGAACCCCAAAAAGGTTTCCTGGTTGTTCCCTGTCCCTTGTTTGTGTCCTGGACAGGCCCCTGTCCCCAGTCACACGAGCTCTGCAGTCTCACCCTGCTTTTATCCAGAGCCCACCACCAGTTTTCCATCCCTTCAGGGCTCTCACACTCCAAACATTCCCTATTTTGGCGGCCAGAGGAATCTCAGCCTCTGCTCTGCTGTATTTATTTACTCACTATTCCCACACCACAGTCCATCCATCACAGGAGCCGAGTCCCAGCTCCCAGATCCTCCACAGAACAGCATTTTCTGGCATTTGCAAGCTCGATTGAGCTGTTCCTTTTCTGCACCTCAGCTCTTGGTCGTGCTGCAGAGCCCACGTCACCAGAGCTGGGATGGATGGAGCGAGGCAGAGCGAGCAGAGGGGAAGGGGAATCTTTCTGCAGATTTGGGGAAACGAAATACAAAACTTTGGGAGGGAAAGAAAGAAAGGAAGAGAGTGGATCTGCCCCTGTGAGCAGTTTGAATCAATCAGTACAGGTGCTCCTTGCCATTGATAATTAGTCCAGAAAGGAATAACAGCACAAGGACTTTGGTTCACTGCTGGTGTTTCTGGAGGAGCCTGGCCCACAGGGATGCATTTCCCACCTCTCCAGAGCAGGAAAATTCATTTCCCACCTTCCCAAGGTGGTAAGATCGTGTTTCCCACCGCTCCAAGGCAGTTCATCCCCAAGTTCCACCAAGGCACCCCAAAATCCTTGGCTGTCTCCTTCCCCCCTGCCCTCAGAGCTGTCCATTTAACCCCTTAAACCCCCAGGAATTCCATCCCAGACTATGGAGGGACCCTGCCCTCCCACCATCCCTTCCCAGCTGTTTGGATCAGGAGCTTTTCAAAGAGCAGAGAGGCTCCCAGCTCAGACTTGAATTCCTCTCTCTCTCTGTCTCCTCTTGGAGCGATCAGGGATTGATTTCTCGGTGGAATTTCTCACCCCATGTGTGCAAATCCCATTCCCTCGGTTTGGATGGAGCCCCGATGGAGGTGGGGCTGAGCAGCCGGGATGTTTTCCCTATCCAGCCCTGGGAAGGACGGTCCTGCCCTCACAGAGGTGTCGCTGTCCCCGTTTCCCTCTCCTCTGAGCGGCTGCTGGAGCTGGGAAGGGCAGGAAGGAGCTGCTGATCCCTGGGTGACCGAGGGGACATCGCACCCACAGGGCCAGAGCCAGGCTGGGCGTCTCATTTACTGCGGGATTGTTGTGAATAATCGGCGATTTGGGAAAATATCAGGGGTTTGGGGAAAACATCAGGGGTTTTGGGGAAAACATCAGGGTTTTGGGGGAAAAATCAGGGTTTTTTTTTGGAAAACATCAGGGATTTTTGTGAAACATCGTGGGTTTTTGGAAAACATCGGGGGGGTCGGGGAAAAAAATAAGGTTTTTTTAGAAAACATCAGGGATTTCTGTCAAACATCAGGGGTTTTTTTGGAAAATATCAGGGGGGTCTTTGGGAAAACATCAGGGGGGTTTTGGGGAAATATCAAGGGTTTTTTTGGGAAAAATCAGGGTTTTTTAGGGGAAACGTCAGGGATTTTTTTCAAACATCAGGGGTTTTTTTGAAAAAATCAGGGTTTTTTTTGGAAAACATCAAGGATTTTTGTCAACCATCAGTATTCCAGGGAGCAGCATTTGGGACAGCAGTTAAGTCCCATTCCAGTCCTTGGAACATCCGGACACGCTGAAGTTAATCAATCCCTGAAACACTTGCCCGAGTGGATGCCAATCCCAACAATTAACGCTTCTCCCGGCAATTCCAGAACCGCGCATTTAAGGCCGAGGGTGAAACCCTCGCTGCCCTCGATGCGACCTCGGGGATGCAGCCCAGGATTCCCAGGATGCAGCCCAGGATTCCCAGGACGAAGCCCAGGATTCCCAGGATGCAACCCAGGATTCCCAGGATGCAGCCCAGGATTCCCAGGATGCAGCCCAGGATTCCCAGGACGAAATCCAGGATTCCCAGGACGAAACCCAGGATTCCCAGGATGCAACCCAGGATTCCCAGGCGGGTCCATCCTCCATCCCTGCGAGATCAGCACGTCCCTCGTTAATTAGCGCTCCCTAACGAGCTCAGCCTGGCCGAGGGCAGCGGGGAGGGCTGGCAGCAGCCGCGGCTGCGGGGACACGCTGGTGGCAGCTTTGTGTCCCCGTCAGGTCGCCCCGAGCCGGGGCTGCCTCCCCTGCCCACCCCCACCCCGGCGAGGCATCACAGCTCCTAACGAAACGGAACTGCTGCCAGATGAAATATATTACTATTAAATACTTAATTCTTCTAGTGAGCGGAGAGCAGCCAGTATGAATACGATTATTAAAGAAAATTACTTTGGCTGATCAGATATTTCTGCATACTAATTTCTGACCCTTCTTTCCTCTCTGCTTGCTTCTCATCCCTTAGAGACCAGGACAGATAAAATTCCATCACAAATAGCTGATTACTGGGGCTTGCATTAAAATCAAATTTTTTTTTTTCCTCCCGGCGCTAATGTCCTTGCCTAAAGTAGAGGCAGCAGCTGTCAAAAAAAAAAAAAAAAAAAAAAAAAAAAAAAAAAAAAAAAAATTAAAAAAAAAAAGCCTCGAGATTGGTCTAGATCTGAATATCCTGAACTTTGAGGCTGCTGCTGTCATCGGCGAGATCCAAACGCTGAAGTTGGCTCTGGAAGCAGCTGGGCTGGAAGGTTTGGAGCAGGAGAAGAGAGGAGGGGATGCCCTGGCTCAGGGCAGAGATGGGCAGGAGGCTCTGTCCCTGTCCCTGTCCCCGTCCCTGCCCCATCCCTGCCCCATTCCTGCTCCAGCCCCATTCCCTATCCCATTCCAGCCCCATTCCTGCCCCATTCCTGCCCCTTCCTTGCCCCAGCCCCTGTCCCTGCTCCAGCCCCATCCCTGCCCCATTCCTTCCCCATTCCTGCTCCAGCCCCATTCCCTGTCCCATCCCTGCCCCATTCCTTCCCCATTCCTGCTCCAGCCCCATTCCCTGTCCCATCCCTGTCCCATTCCTGCCCCATTCCTGCTCCAGCCCCATTCCCTGTCCCATCCCTGCCCCATTCCTGCCCCTTCCCTGCCCCATTCCTGCTCCAGCCCCATTCCCTGTCCCATTCCTGCCCCATTCCAGCCCCTTCCCTGCCCCATCCCTGCCCCATTCCTGCCCCTTCCCTGCCCCAGCCCCTGTCCCTGCTCCAGCCCCATTCCAGCCCCATTCCAGCCCCATTCCAGCCCCATTCCTGCCCCATTCCTGCCTGGGGGTCCCTTCCCAGCCCGTTCCCCCCAGTCTGGTTGCTGGTAAGGACGGCAGAGGGTGAACAGCTGATGGGAGCAGGTGGATGGAATGGGGCAGAGGATGGGATGAGCACGATGGGGGTTCAGACCCTGGGGGCTTCACCCCCTTTCCCCTCAGTCAGAGGGACACAAACACCCCTTTGAGCCCAATCACGGGAACATGGAACAATTTGGGTTTGGAAAGGACCTTAAATGTCATCTAGCTCCAAACCATGGGCACCTCCCACTAGAGCAGAAACTTCCTCCAAGTTCTGCATCTCCCACCCATCACCCAGGCCACGATCCCCCTTTTTCACAGAAAGAAACCACTAAAAAATAAATTCAAAAATAATTCCTTCCTGCCTGATCCCTTCTCCAGCAGCGTCACCTCCCCCCCCAAACATGGAAAGCTCCAATTTACCTGCTCTGAAATAAAGACACTTGTGCAGGTGTCACGGTGCTGAAGCCCTAATTACAGCCTGAGCACGTTAATTCCCAGCTCCACCAGTGCCTGTCGGAATGGGGGATCCTCTCTGCCCTCTCCCCTCCTCGGGAAGCTCCTGTGGGAGTGGGAAAGAAGCAAAGGGGGGATTCAAAACTCAACTTTGCAACCTTCAGAGCTTGCTGGGGTTGGGGGGTGAAGCACTAAGTTTGAATTTCAGGTCTGACCCTGCTGGATTTGTTTGTGGGGAAGGGTCCGGGTGCTGGGGGAGAGAAAAGGGGAAAGGAAAGGGGAAAAGGGAAAAGGGAAAGGGAAAGGTGAAAAAGGGAAAAGGGAAAGGGAAAAGGGAAAGGGGAAAGGGGAAGGAAAAGGGGAAAGGGAAAAGGAAAAGGGAAAGGGAAAGGGAAAAAGGGAAAAGGGAAAGGGAAAGGGGAAAGGGGAAAGGGAAAGGGGAAAAGGGAAAGGGAAAGCGGAATGGGGAAAATGGAAAGGGGAAAGGGAAGGGAGAAGGGAAAGGGAAAGGGGAAAAGGGGAAAGGGAAAAGTGAAAGGGGAAGGGAAAGGAGAAAAGGGGAAAAGGGAAAGGGGAAAGGGAAAAAGAAAAGGGAAAAGGGAAAAGGAAAAGGGGCAAGGGAAAAGGGAAAAGGGAAAGGGGAAAAAGGGAAAAAGGAAAGGGGAAAATCCCTTTGCAGTGGTTTTTGTGTCCTCCTTGGCTTCCCAGCTGCCCCACAGCCAGGTTTGGGGCTGTGCCCACCGGGCACCATCTGGGAGCCTCCGGTCTGTCAGGCACAGCCGGCCAGCGCCGGCGGCCCGGGGCCGTGTGTGCACAAGGACGAGGAATGTTTGTTTTTCCTTATTGACTCTCTCCGAATAAACGCCGGGCAGGCAGGAAAGGGGCTCCGGCGGCAGCTGTTTACCAAGTGTTTGTGATAAAAAAACCTTCTCCATAGGAACAGGTGGCACGGGACCGGCCCCGGGCACCGCCAAGCCCCTCCGGAGCAGAAAAATGATC
The DNA here is from genome assembly GCA_018697195.1 of Certhia americana. NCBI lineage: Eukaryota > Metazoa > Chordata > Aves > Passeriformes > Certhiidae > Certhia > Certhia americana. Next base: position 3,432,261 of record JAGMWU010000028.1, read on the forward strand.
TTTTTACCTGGCTGGGATAAAGCTCCGGGGGTGCAGAGAGGTGTGAGGCTCCCCAGAGCCTCTGCCGGGGCCCCTGAGCTGTCACCTGTGTCCCTGCCAGGCAGCAGGGCTGTCCTCCCGTGCTGACACGGGCCCTCCCCGTCCTTGATAACTCATGGCAGCAACACTTGCACAAATCTTTAATTGTTTAGTTTAAAGAATTGTGTTTTGACCGCAAGGGGATTTTGGCTGGAGCTCAAGAACTGATAATGATATTTTGCTGCCAAGACGTCGTCTTGGCTCTGCCTGTGTTAATGTTCACTTACAAGAAGCTCCAATTAACTGCATCAGCTCTCACTGAGAGAGAGGGAAGGGGGGAGAGGAGGTGGAATTTGCAAAAGAAAGAGAGGGAGAGAGAAAGGGGGGAAAGAGAGAGAAAAAGGGGAAAAGAGAGAGAAAGGAAGGGAGGAAGGGAGGGAGGGAGGAAGGGAGGGAGGAAGGGAGGGAGGAAGGAAGGAAGGAAGGAAGGAAGGAAGGAAGGAAGGAAGGAAGG
>JAGMWU010000028.1:3437275-3457127 GCA_018697195.1 Certhia americana
TGGGCAGAAAGGGGGGTTATCCCACTTTCTCCTGGCCAAGGGGCATGGATTTATTCCCTGGGGAGAAATGGGGAATATTCCACTTTCTTCTGGCCAAGGGGCATGGATTTATTCCCTGGACAGAGAGGGGAGATATCCCGCCTTCTCCTCACCTAAGGGGAGTGGATTTATTCCCTGGGCAGAGAGGGGGAATGGATTTATTCCCTGGGCAGAGAGGGGGGATATCCCACCTTTTCCTCACCGAGGGGGATGGATTTATTCCCTGTGCAGAGAGGACAGCCGGGTGACAGCCGCTCTCTCCCAATCGCCAGCACGGGCAGGTCCCACCCCGCAGCCCCCGAGCCGCCCCCCCTGCGCCCCCCGGCCCACGCCGCCCCTTCCCCGGCCTCAGACAGTCCTCAAACAACAACTGTCTGCCTGCCCGGCTAATCCCTCACAGGTGACCTCAAGACAGCCGACGCCTCTCGCTAAACTCTCACATTCCTCCGCGCCGCGTTAACCCCTCCGTCCCCGCGGCCCCTTCCCCGCGGGGCTGGAGCCGCCCGGTGCCGCCTGGATCATCCCCTTCGCAGAGCTGCCGGTCAGAGGTTAAAAGCCTAATGTATTATTATAAAGCCAAAGAGAAAAAGCCCCGCATTCGGCCCAATAAATCTTCCTAACAACCTCGGCACATGTGGGAGCCAGACGATGCTCCGGCTTCCCCCCCAGTCCGGCTTCTCTGCGGTACCCGCGGGCCGAGCCCCGGCCCCTCAGCCCTGGGCAGGGCAGGGGTGGTCCCGCTGGCACAGAGGGCAGCAGCCTCTCCTCTGTGCCACCCCAGTCCTCCCCCCATCGCTCACGGCTCTCCCGCATCACCCCGGAGCAGGGAGGGAGGGAAGGAAACCCTGGAGGGGTGGAGGATATCCCCGGGGAAGTGAGGGATACCCCAAAGGAATGAGGGATACCCCAAAGGAGTGAGAGATACCCCAGAGGAGTGAGAGATACCCCAGAGGAGTGAGGGATACCCTGGAGGGATGAAGGATATCCCCGAGGAGAGAGGGATAGCCCGGGTGAAAGAGGGATACCTCAGAGGAGTGAGGGATACCCCAAAGGAGCAAGGAATACCTCAGAGGAATGAGAGACACACTAGGGGAGTGAAGGATACCCCAGAGGAGTGAGGGATATACTGGAGAAGTGAGGGATACTCCAAAGGAGTGAGAGACACCCCAGGGGAATGAAGGATACCCCAGAGGAGTGAGGGATACCCCAAAGGAGTGAGCAATACCCCAAATGAGTGAGGGATACCCCAGAGGAGTGAAGGATACCCCAAAGGAGTGCGCAATACCCCAAATGAGTGAGGGATACCCCAGAGGAGTGAGGGATACCCCAGAGGAGTGAAGGATGCTCCCATCCCTGGCACTGCCCAGGGCGGGCACACTCCCCTGTGCCCTCTGGGGATGCCGCAGGTGCCCTGGCACAGCCCCGGGCCGTGGGGCTGAGGACGCTGCCAGGCTGGGATCGGTGCGGGAGCTCACATTGTCCCCAGGGTGTCCCCAGGGTGTCCCCAGGGTGTCCCCAGGGGAGGGAGCAGCGCAGCCCCAGCCCAGGAATTCGCACCTCACGCTGTGCCTGGCCCACGTCCCCCCGCACGGTTTTGGGACAGCAGCACCTCTTCCAGCTCTTCACTCCGCTTTTATTTGGTCTCTCTTGAACTCCATCGAGATCTCAGGAACCGAATTATTCCCGGGGAAAATAACCCGGCACGGGCAGGGAAGGCCGGACCACCGGCTGCCGGATCAATGAGAGTGTTTAATACCTGGATGAGCTTTGCTGCAGCACGGCAGCAGCTGCGGGAACAAAGGCTCGGCTTTGCTCTTCTTCCCTTTTTTTTTTTTTTTTTTTTTTTTTTTTTCTTTCCTTAAAATACACATATTTGTTTTGGGAGCGATGCCAAAGTTTCTGGAGATCAAAGTGAAAGCGGTGTCCAGAGATGATGGAGACAATAAAAGGGAAGAAAGGGTGAGGAAAGGGAGGAAGAGCCGCGGGCTGAGCCGGGCGAGGGAGCGGCGAACGGGAAGCACCGGGAGCTCCGGGAGCGGGCGCTCCGCAGGCCGGACCGTGCCCTCTGCTGGCGGCGGCCCGGGGGGACCGGGGGGGATCGGGAAGAACGAGAGGAACGAGAGGGAGCGGGCCCGGGACAGACTCACACCCCACACTCCATCCCGCTGCATCCCATTGCCCCGCAATCCTCAGGGAATTCCTTACTCCCTTCGTCCGAGGGGTTTCCTTGCTTGTCCCGACCCCAGGAGGTGACAAGGAGGGGCCGTGGCTCCTGTTTGTGTCCCCTGGTGCAGCACGGGCACAGCTGAGCCTGGGGACAAGCGGCAGAAACAGGAGAGGAACCCAAACCTGCAGCCCCACACTGACGCCAGGCTGGAGATTCCAGAATCCTGGAATGGTTTGGGTTCAGGGACCTTAAAGCCCGTCCAGTGCCACCCCCTGCCATGGGCAGGGACACCTGCCACTGACCTAGGGTGATCCAAACCTTGTCCAGCCTGGCCTTGGACACTCCTAGGGATGGAGCAGCCACAGCTTCTCTGGGAAAACCTTTCCAGGGCCTTCGCAGCCTCACAGGGAGGAATCCCTTCCCAATATCCCATCCAGCCCTGCCCTCTGGAGTGGGAAGCTGCTCCCCCTGTCCTGTCACTCCAGGCCTTTGTCCACTTGCTGCTGCCACATTTGTACCCAAAACCCAACGAAGCTTCCAGGGCAGCAAAGCAGAACAAAGTTCTTTCCCCATTCATGGGCACCTTTCTAGGTTGGGGACAAAAATTGTCCCCAGAAATCATCCCAGATGCACAAGGACACAGGAGGGATCCCCAAATGGAGCACCTGGCCCACACCTGAGTCACACCCATTGGTTCCAGCTGGTATTTGGATTTTTCCTTCCTTCATTCTGTCCTGCACGTTTCCCCCCAGACTTCAACAAACCTGAAGCTCCGACCAACCAGAGTCCTGTAAATCACATTTCCCAAGCTTCTGCACACAAGCCAAGAGAGGCCAGGGATTTATTTCTAGTTTTTTGAAGCAAAAGCAGCCCATGGACCAAAAACCAGGATGGATCCAGACCAAGCTGCCCCCTCCTACACCCAAACTCCAGATCCAAAAGCCCAGCACAGGGGATGGATTTGGGATTCCAAGGAAGCATTGGCAGAGACCTGGGGAACTGATGGGGCTTTCCTTGAGCTTCTCCAGTTCCCTGGGGTTTGGGCTGGGCTCCTTCATCCCTGCAGCAGGAATAAAACAGGGCCTCCCTCAGGGAATCAGAGGATCCTGGAATCACACAGGTGATGGATTCTACTTCAGCTCCTCCACCTCCCTGGGGCTTGGGCTGGGCTCCTCCATCCCTTCACCAGGAATAATTTGCACCCAATGGCTTTGAAGCCCTGCAGAAGAAGGATGAGAGGAGCATCCCTGTCGCAGCTCAGCTCTCCCCCGTCAGCTCTGCCTTTAACTCCCTGCTTTAGATGCCCAGGGTGATGCGAGAGCTCTGCCTCACCTGGACATGCTGAGCAGGCTCTTTCTGAGAAGAAAGAGCCGCAAACAACCCGAGCAGCAGGATTTGTCTGTGAACAAACTGTGAACTGCGACCGAGTTCGCTTTCAAGCTCCAAATCCACCTAAAGCGCTGCGCGCCCGCTGCACATCGATCGCGCCCAGCAGAAAAAGGGAATATTTGTTTCAAGGGCTCACCAGTCATCCCCAAGACACTGGTTATTTGGTAACTTATTCTGTAAACATCCAGGCCTGGCTCACTCAGCTTGCACGAGGTATTTGCTCTCGGCTCTGCTTCCTTCAGGCTGGTTTTGAGCGCTGCCCGTCCGGCTCTGTCCAGGCTCAGCTGAGCTCAGCCAAGCAGGTTTTTGGGTGGGGGCAGAGGTTTGGGCCTGACTGCTTGATGGGAAGGAGGATTTAATCCTGGCCATCAGGAAATCACAGCTCCTGCCTCCCCCCACCTGAGGGAACGAGCTTAAAAATCTTGAAGAAAACCCAGTGTTTACTTTTTGGGTTTCACATTGCTCCAGTTCATATTTTTGAGCTTTATCTCAGCCACAAGGACAAGAAAATATTTTTTTTATAAAAGAGGAAACAGACGAGATTTTCACATAACCACATGATTCCTGAAGCTTTAAACATCTCCAGATTTAGGAAGACTCACCAGAAAAATCCTAGGGATTGGTAAAACCTTGGGCTGCTTAGTTTGGCCACTCAGTGTGGCCCAGAATTGCGAGGAGCCCACACGGAGAGCTCTGAGCCCAGGTCTTATCCAAGACACAGGACCCGTTTGCAGCTGGGGCTTTGGTGCTGGCTTGGGTCTTGGAAGGTCTGAAAAAATCTATTGCAGCAAGCTCTGTGAGATCCAGAGAGCTCTGAATTTGGGAAGAGCAGTCCATGAAGGTTTAGGTGAATTGACTGTGAGGTTTTCCTGAGTAGACACCGGGTCCCCAGCAGGTCCCCAGCAGGTCAGGGCAGCCTTGCCCAGGTGGAGCCAGTCCAGGCTGCTCAGCTGGGAAATTCTCCTGCAGCTGGGAGCATCTCCTGGCCTTTACCAGCCTGAGCCTCCCTCCCTGACCACTGCGCCGCCGCTGAGCGCCGCGGGCACCGTTCCCTGCCAGCTGCCAGGGCTGGTGCCAACCCCAGGGGCTGCGTGTGACTCCACAGCCCATCCCTGCACCAACAGTGCCAGGGGAGGATGAACCCAAGGGCAAAAGGCTCCTTGCCCCCCGAGCTTGGAGCTGGATCCGTCTCTGTCTCGCCGATCGCGAGCGATAAGCGAATCCCCCGCGCCGTCTGACAGGCGGGGAGACATTAATAATTATGTACTATTTAAGGCTGATTGAAAATGAAGAGGTGGAGGTGTTGGGACAGATGTGGCAGTGCCAGATGGATTGTGATTAGATTAGCACCGTTCCATTTGACGGGATCTGAACCATGCTTTAATCATTTATTGTGAAAGCTCCGCTCCACGCGGGCGCGCGGCGCTCTCGCTGTTGCTCCGCTCGCGCCACGTCTGTGACTTTGGATCACCCGGCTCCGAGCTGTCCTGGTGTGAAACGTGTCGTGTTTACAGCCGGTATTTCCAGCCCCGAGCCCTCCCTCTGCCTCTCCTCTCCTTGTTTGTACAAAGCCATTCCCGAGCGGAGCCTGTTCATCGCTGCCAGCGGATAAACAGCGGCTGAGCTGTGAACCCGAGAGCTCCTCCGTGGCCCGAGTCACACCCCGGGCCTGCCACACCCCAGAAGGGCAGGAAATGCTCAAAGCAGAGCTGGAGCTGCTCCTGGAGCAGCTTTTGTGCCCCTCTGCTGCCTCCAGTCCCGGCAGATCCCGAGTGCACCCACCCTGCTCCATCCCGACAGGATTCCAGGAGGATCCCGTGCTGCTGGGAGTGATTTATCTGCACCAAATACACCCAGAAATGCCTCTCCAGGCCGTGCCACAGGACAAGGAGCCATCAGCGCCTTGACAGAGCAATGCAGCGGTCCGGGAGGACCAGGGAAAAATGACATAAAATTCCAGTATCCACTTGAGATCCCTGGAGCAATAACGGGAGGCAGAAGAGGATTACCTGGGCAACTGGAAAGTAGCTCAAGACCCTCACTGGTGGTGTCATGCAATTTTAATTATCATAAGTGGTCCAGATCTCCATGGATGGAAAAAGTTATTATTGTTATTATTCCCTCCAAACGTGAGAGGTTTCAGTTAAACACACATCCGTGGCTATTAATCACGCCACGTTTTCGATGGAGCCAAAGTAATTAGCCAAGAGTTAGACGGCAGGGATCACCTTAAAATAAAGAATAATGCATGGATTTATTCTTCTTTTTGAAGCAAAAGCAGCCCATGGAAAACCAGGATGGATCCAGACCAAGCTGCCCTCTCCAACACCCAAACTTCATATCCAAAAGCCCAACACAAGGAATGGATTTGGGATTCCAAGGAAGTGTTGGTAGAGACCTGGGGAATTGATGGGGTTTTCCTTGAGCTCCTCCAGCTCTCTGGGGCTTGGGCTGGGCTCTTCCATCCCTGCAGCAGGAATAAATAAATAAAGGCTACAGGATTCCCTGTAGCCCATCGGGGAATCAGAGGATCCTGGAATGGTTTGGGCTGGAGGGACATTAAAGCTCATCCAGTGCCATGGCCAGGGGCACCTCGGGATGCTCCAGCCTGGCCTTGGCACTTCCAGGGATCCAGGGGCAGCCACAGCTGCTCTGGGCACCCTGTGCCAGGGCCTGCCCACCCTCACAGGGAGGAATTCCTTCCCAAAATCCCATCCAGCCCTTCCCTCTGGCAGTGGGAATCCACTCCCTGTGTCCTGGCACTCCATCCTTTGGAAATCTCTCTCCATCTCCTCCCTTTACTGTTCCCTGGATGCCAGACTTGCAAGTGTGAAGGGAATAGAAACCTTTGAGATCCCAAATTCCATCTTCTCTGCATCCTGGGAGGGTTTTGTGGGTGGATTCTGCTGGTCCCAATGCCCAAGGTGCAGCAGAGGTGGTTGGATGTCAGTGGGAGTGAGAGGCTGCGGATCCCTGCGCCGCTGGGGAAGCAGGGCCAGATGAAAGGCAGACGAGCTGTGAGCTGTTATTATTCTGTCTAATAGAGTTTAAAATGCGAGCCCTCCTTTCTGGAGAGTGCAGCACAATCAAAACCACATTTCTGCTCCATGTGGGCACTTTTCCTGCGCTGACTTGTTTCCAAAACAGATGTGAATTCTTCGCTAGGGCTCCCACCCCTCTCCTTAAAGAGGAGAAAATGTCATCTCTGCTGATGTGTGCAAACCCAAAAGGCCCAGAGCAACTCAAAAATGCCATTTCAGAGTAGGTCAGGGGCTCGTGTGGCCCCGTGTCCTACCCCAAACCTCAGCTGTTCCCACAAGTTTCCAAAATGGGTACAAAGAGGTCTCATAAGGAGGGAGAATGGGATAATTCATCCAGCTGATGGCCCCAGCATCAGCCTGGTGCTGGTGCATGCCCTGAGGCACACTCAGAGCTTGTTATTATCTCTAATGCAACTTTAGAAGATTTGGGGTTTTTGGTGACGCTTTCTAGACTTCTTAACCCTGACCTGAAAACCTCAAAGTCTCTAGAAACTGCAAATAACTGGGATTCCCTGCAGATCTACCTGTCACTTTCCAGAGTCTGGAGAGCACCAATCTTGCCCTGGAACGCTCAGGTTTGGCTAAAGAGGCTCCCAGGAGGGTGTGGGACCTGAGTCCTGCTTTGGGACATCTCCTTCGGTGCTCATGAATGGCTGCAAAGCATCACTGGAGCACCCTTCGGCCAGCCCCGAGGGGTTTCTGTGCACAAAGGTGCTGGAATTGGGCGGGTCAGAAGCTGAGGGGATCCAGCTGGGACTGTCCAGAGCATTCCCTCCACCCTGGGAGCAGCTTGGGAGCATCAGGTGCTCTCTGTGAGGCAGCCAGAACCTCCCTCACACCATCTCCCTGGAGCCTGCGAGGGGTTTCCATGAGGAAATGCCGAGGTCCCCTCTCGGGGACATTCCCTTCTCCCTGCCTGGCTGCCCTAGGAGAGGTGAGGACTGGGCAGATCCCTGGGATCGGGGGATCCCAAGGGCTGAGCAGCCCGGAGTTGGCAGAGGAGCCCCAGGAGAAAGATCCCACCAAGGGATGAGCTGGGACAACACGGACAGAAAACAAAGGAATGGAACACCCAGGAGGGACCAGGGGACTGCCAGGGACAGGAAGGGCCTGGCTGGGGCAGCTCCCAGCAGCTGCACCTTGCATGGCTGGGCTGCTCCCGTCCCTGCTCCTGTTTGTGTTTGTGTCCCTGCTCCTGTCCCCACTCCTGTCCCTGCTCCTGTCCCTCCCTGGTGCTCCTGTCTCTGCTCCTGTCTCTGCTCCTGTCCCTGTCCCTGTCCCTGTCCTTGTCCCCACTCCTGTTCCTGCTCCTGCTCCTATCCTTGTCCCTCTCCCTGTCCCCATTCCTGTCCCCACTCCTGTCCCTGCTCCTGCTCCTATCCCTCTCCCTGTCCCTCTCCCTCTTCCTGTCCCCACTCCTGTCCCTGTCCCCGTTCCTGTCCCTGTCCCCATTCCCGTCCCTGTCCCTCTCCCTGTCCCCACTCCTGTCTCTGACCCCACTCCTGTCCCTGTCCCCACTCCTGTCTCTGACCCCACTCCTGTCCCTGTCCCTGTCCCCATTCCTGTCCCTCTCTCTGTCCCTCTCTCTGTCCCTCTCTCTGTCCCCACTCCTGTCTCTGTCCCCACTCCTGTCTCTGTCCCCGTCCCCATCCCTGTCCCTGTCCCCACTCCTGTCCCTCCCCGGTGCTCCAGACCCGGCACTCTCTGGCGTCCCGCCCGGCCGCCGGACCCGGCTCCCAGCGCCGCACTCCTGTTTACAGAAATGGGAATTTGCATGATGAAAATAACCTGGGACGGATTTTGATTTTTACTGCCCTTGGCAGAAGGCTCGGAAAAAACCGGTGCATAGTCAATTACTGGAATTTTTAAACACAAATAATATTTTATGTGATCAGCAGGCTGGCCCGGGGCCTGGGCACCGCGCTCCAACGGCAACCCTGAAAGGAACAAGCCATCAATTGTGCTGCCTGCACAGGAGCCCGTGGGCAGGTGCAGCCTGTGTTGACCTTAGCACACGCAGCCCAGGCTCGCTTAACCCGTGAGGGATGGGCCGGGATTTGCCAGGCTCAGATTTGCCTCGGGATGGAGATTTCTCCTTTCTTTCCCTTTTCCCACAGCGGCATCACCGGGCACGGTGAGAAGGATGAAGGCACGAAGCTCCAACGCTGCTCCCCAGCGCCCGCTGGGCCCATCCCTGTGGAAATACTCAAAGCTGGAGCCGGCAGGGAAGGGGTTAAGCTAAGCAGGGGCCCCCTCGCTGTTCCCCCCAATCCCCCCCAATCCTGGCAGGTTCCCCAAACCAACAGCGCTGGGACCTCATTCCCAGAAACGCTCGAGCCGGGCAGGCGGGTTCCGGGAAGGACCTGCAGGAGCCAGCAGAGCCCGAGCGTGGTGCAGGAACCTCCCTGGCAGCTCCAGCCCCTCCGGGACGTGTTACTGGGATCAGGGGAATTAGGGGAATTACAGCCAGGCCCAGGGATGTGTTTATCCATGGGGTTTCTTCTATAGATCCCATCCCCGGAGAGGGAGAGCGACTGGGCTGACTCAGGGAGGCAGAGCGATATTAATTCATTAATTTATCACAAATACTTTTTATTTCAAAGCACCGGGCAGTGGAAGGGCTTTAAATTTCCAGGACTGCTGCCAGTTTCCTCCTTCTCTGCACAGTCCCCTTGGCAGAGGCCGGGCTGAGGGGTGAATTCAGTGTTCCTGCTTCCTGCAGCTCCGGTGGAAATGCCCCAGGGCAGAGCCTGGGGCAGATCCGCTGGCAGGGGGGCAAACCCTTCGCACAAGCCCCCATTCCTGCCTTCCAATAGCTCCAGACAACCCCAGCAAGGATGACGAGGAGGAGAAGTGCCTGCCTGGTCTGCTCCAAAATAGGCTGGAAGGGAAAAAAAAAAGGAAAAAAAAAAAAAAGGAATTAAAAAAAAAAAAGCGCTGTTGTTGTTGTTCCAGAGCCAAGGGGAAGAAAAATTCCTTCCCAGTTTAAGGATCTCTAACACCTGGGTAGAGTTTCACTTCTCTCAGCTGCCTGCTGCAGGCTTTGAGAGCTACTTCCTAATAACTCCGGGCTGCATCCAAAGCTCACTAAGTCAGCCGGATTCTTTCCATCCATCCAAGGCTGATCAGACTTTCTTGGATGATTGGGAATCATTTGACACCCCGAGTGTGCCCAGGGGAGCTCGAGGCTGTTTTCAAGTGGCTTCTTGAATGACTTTTTCATGTGCACTGAGCTGGGGCACGAATTGGCTGCAGGGAAGCTCCCGGTGCGTTTCCATGTGCCTCTCCCAGCTGGAAGCTCACACGCAGCTCCTGCCCGGCCTGCTGGAATTCCTGCCAGCTCCCTGCCCTCGGGAAGCTGCTGCCAGCAGAGCAGGAGGAAGAGGATGAGCAGGAGGAAGCTGTCTGCACACCAGGCCAGCTGTGCACGTGCCCTTCTCTCCAGTCCATCGTCCTGGGCTCAGCTGATGGTGGCTGAGGCTGGGACAGTGGTGGCTCTGCAGGATGGGGACAGGGTGACACAGCTGGGTGCTCCCCCTGAGCCAGTGCCACCCCTGGTGACGCTCAACCCTGAGCTCCCTGCAGCTTCCTCCACCCACCCACGCCCACCCCACCTGAGTGTCGCCGATCCTGGAGGTTCCTTGGGTGGGATCCCTCCTGCAGGAAGGGCTGTGTGACCCCCCCCCAGCCTGGCTGGAACTGCTCCTCGCTGTCCCTCACCCAGATTGTTCAGCCTGGCTGCTCCGAGCTGCTGAGCAGATGCTGCGGTGCCCCCCAGCCAGGGCTGCATCTCATTAGGGGAAGAAATGAACCCTTTCAACAGTGGCCACAAGCTGGAAAAGCTTTGGGATCTGTCCAGAGCCCGGTGGTGGTCAGCGAGGGCCGGCTCTCCACCCATCAAAGAGACTTTGGCTCTCAGAATTGCAACACAAGGCGGGCTTTGAGGGAGAACAACTTCAGGCTGGGCTGGGAAAAACAGCTGGGAAGGGAGAAGGTTGGGACAGGTCACAGCCAGGCCTCGGCCACCCCAAGTGAGGGGATCCTTCCTCTGCAGTGCCCCAGCCTTGCTGGAGTGTCCCCAGCTCAAGGGAGGTGACAAAAATCCGTGTGCTGGCGGATGAAGAGAGGAGCAGTGAAATCCATGATGATTTATACCCTCGGTGCCTCGGGCACAGAACACTGCGGGGTTTGTCACCTGCATCAGCTGGGTTTGGCATGGGGACACCTGTCCGTGCTGTGTGTGACAGGACTGGCACTGTCCCTGTGCCCTGCTGTGCCCTGCTGCCCGCTGGAGCCCTGCCAGAGCACGGCAGCGAGGTGCCACCTCTGCGGCCACCCTGCCACCGCTGCGTGTCCCCGAGGGGTGTGTGAGTGCTCAGGTGTCACCACGGCAGCAGGGAGAGCACCCGCAGCCCCCAAAACCCGGCACTCCCGGCGCGGCGCAGCCGCGGGGTTAAGTAAATATCTGCCTGCGAGCTGAGGAAATGAGTCAAGAAACATCGGGGGAGAAGAAACACAGATCTCCGGAGAGACAAACTCCATGCACAGCCTGTCCTCAGCGTGTTCCCGGCTCCCCTCCTCCCGGCCCAGCTCCTCGGCTTCACATGGACTCGAAGAAGGGAACAAATCCCCAAAAGCCGCACCTGGGAGCTCCCTCTGCGCCCAGCCCAGCCCGGGCATCCCCCCTGCTCCATCCTCCGTGCCCGGGTGCCAGGAGGGATGGCGCTTTCAGCCGGGACGTGTCACGGCTTGAGGAGTTCCCCGCTCCACCTGGGGAAATCCCAGAGCTGCGAGAGCGTGCCCAGGTGATGCCAATGCCACCCCCGAGCTCCCTGGCAGCCCGAGGGGCGGCTTCGAGCCCTGTTTGAATGGCATCCAGAGGCAGCGGCTCCGGAAAAAAAAAAAAAAAAAAAAAAAAAAAAAAAAAACAACCACCAGGCTGAGAATAAAACAAAACCGGCAATCACGCCTGATGGGAGAGGAATTGGATTCTGGCTTCCCCTCTGGTTCCCCCCTCCTCCCCCAGCCTGCTGCGGGCTGAATGCAGCTGGCTTCGTTTGGCTAATTGGCTCTGTCAATCAAATGTCAGTCAGGGGCTGACGCGGCTCCTGCCCGGGTGAGGGGAGCTGGAATCTGAGGGTTGGGAAAACAGAGGTGACCGGAGCTTCCGAGGGGGCCGAGGGAGCTGGGAGACCCCACGGGGTGTGGGGGAAGCGGAGCTGGAGCTGGACCCAGCCACTGTTCTGGTGTTCGATCCCAGGGGATTCGGTGCCTCAGTTTCCCTACAGGGACCGAGGTGACCAGAGGGACCCCAGGGTGAGTGCAGTTGGTGGAAAACACAGAAATCCAGGCCTGGAAATCCCATTTTTGTCCAAACACATGGATTCCGGGCTCATTCTTTGTCCCATGCAAGATCCGGGGGTCACAGCAACAGGCACTTGGAAACTAGGGAAGGAAGGAAAGTCCCTGTGTGGGGGAAGGAAAGTCACCTCTGGGTGAGCGAGCAAAGGGTTAATCCGAGACAGCCTCTTGGGAGGAGATGGCAAAGGCTGGCGGAGATCCCCCTTTGTGTCACAGGAAGGAAGAGGTTAAGCCGGAGGTGCCACCTGGGAGGCAGAGCCAGGTCTGAGGATGCTTTGCCAGTTCCTCCGCCGTGTAAACAGATTTTCCTTCCTGTCCCCAGCACGGCTCCGGGCTGCACCCATTACCCCGAGCACCAACCGCACAAAAAAGGAAGAAAAAAAAGAGAGAAAAGAAGAAAGAAAGGATTCTGGAGCCGCCTTTCAGCGCGGGCTGAGGGCTCTGGCAGCAGAGCCGGGAGGGGACAGATGCTGCTGCTCTGTTTGCCCGAAAACAAAGGAGCAGAGGATTACACTCGGATTCCCAGTTTGTTTATGGAGAGATCAAACCCGCTGCAATTTCCTTGTCTGGCTTTCAAGTGGCAAAAGCCTCGGGCTGAGGGGATGCAGCCCCTCGCTGCCAAGTGAGCACCTGCCTGGGCAACCTGGCATTGCCTCTGGCCACCTCCAGGGCCGATGGCATGAGCTGGGCGCTGCTTTTTGTCGGTGCCTTTCTTTCTGCCCCTTTTCCAGGAGGGGAAACTGAGGCACGGAGGGATTTGACACATAAATCCATAGCAGAGCGTGGGGAAGGGACACGAGATGCAGGGAGTGGGCAGGGATGGGGGGAGATGCTGAACTCGGGGTCCACTTCTTGATGCTGAGAACTGAGGACGGGCTGAGGCTGCTGTGAAGGGAAGCGTGGTGGAACCCCCACATTCACGGGTCCAAACCCGCCCTAAATCCCTGGATTCTGTCAGCCACAAACTCCAGCCAAACTCACGTGGTGCCGAAGGAGTTAAAAACTCTGGGCCCAGCAGTTTCCAGCCTGTGGCTTCTTTCCCCCCCTTCTCCCTCCCCTGGTTTACAAAAACCCCACATTATCAAAAACCTGCCTGGAATCCTCTCAGCCAGTGACACAGAAAATTCACATTACGGAGGCTGCCAGGGCGACAACAAACAGCAACAGTAAATACAGCTGCCGGGAGCTGCCCTGCCCGCGGGGACCGTCACGCTCCGCCACCGCAGCTCCAGGGGACGCTCCGCTTTCTTGTCCTGCCCCTGCCACCCTGCTCGGGCACCCGCGGCTCCCGGACGTGTCCTTTGGAGGAGTCACCGAGCTCTGCTCGCTGGCTGGTTGCTTTTTGAAGCGCCTCACCCCTCCTTCTGCTCCTCCACCCTGCTTCTCTCTTTCATCCCTCTGCTTTCCCTCTCTCCAGGGTTGTTTCCATCTCCTCGCCCTCCCCACGCAGGGATTTGCACTCCCTGGGATGGGCACCTGGACACCAGGTGTGTCCCTGGTGGGCAGGCAGGGATGTGCTTGCTGGGAATTCTGTCCCCTCTCCCAGGAAAAGCTCGGCCATTCCCCTGCCCCAGCTGCATTTCCCCCTTCTCTCTTCCTCCTTTTTTCACATTCCCCTTTTCCTTCCCCCTCCAGCTCTTCACACACCTGCCAGCCTCACACGAGCAACAGGTAACGAGGCCTCACCCCGGGAATGCTGGGGGAGGTGTGTTTTTTTTCCAGGATCACTTTTTTTCCACATCATCTGCAGAGCTGGTGTTTATTTGAAGTCTGTGGCCGGGTGGAATTTGTATCCCCGCAGTTCCTGTCCTTAATCACTGCTTTTTTTCGCCTCTTCTGCTTTCTTTCCTCCCCTCCCATCCCGTTTACAAAGTTGATTTTGTCCTCGGGGTCACTGAGGCTGCAGCAGGAGGGATCACGGTGGGACTGGGAGGAAACTGGGAAGGACCCCGGGAGAGAGGGAAGAGCTGTGCAGGGGCAGTGACTCCAGAGGAGGATTCCTGGCAGGTCCCAGCTGGAATCCTGCAGCTCCCCAGCCCAGAAGATTGTTGGGATGAAGGGGCTGCCTTAATTGTCTTTTCTATGGGAAAGATCATCATTCTCCTTAAAAGCAGCACCACAAAATCCACCATGAAATCCAAGCAATGCACAGAGGTGGACAGTTATGGAAAGGATGGGAATTCTTCCTCTTGGCTTAACAGGAGGGCATGGAGCGAGCCTGGGCACCCCAGGAACAGCCAACCACCTGCCCGGGGTGATTTTTACACCAAACCACTCTGAGTTATCCCACAGGGAATCCAAACAGGGAATCCCAACAGGGAACGCAGCAGAATTCCCAGTGCCTAAGGGGCTCTGAACCACCCGTATCACAGCAACCCCTGGAAAATCCAAGACAGCCCCTCCAAACCACCCAGTCTCTGCTGGGACACCCCAGGTGCCACCAAGGTCACGGCAGGGACGTGGCACTGCAGGGACAGAGAGGATGAATCTCCCACCTCCCACCTTGGGCTCCTGGCACGGCACATCCGCCTCCCAGTGCATCAAAGCAGGGAAAAGAAATGAAGATGGAGAGGATGCAGACACCCGGCCGCCTGAGGGGTTTGGGAGGTGAGATTTATGAGGCTCTGTCTTGCAGAAGCTTCCAGGGAAGGGAAAAAAAAAAAAAAAAAAGAAAGAGAGAGGGAGAAAACTCCTCCTTCAGGTGGCTGGAAATCTGTCTTGCTGCTGAGAGCAGAGATCTGATCCTGCCACTCTGCACTCAGGAGGGTCTCCTCTCCCAGGACGTGGCAGAGACCTTGGGAAGGGGCTGGGTTTGCTGCTCAGAGCGGCTCCGTGCCGTGTTCCAGGCACACGAAAGGATTTTCCTGGGGAAATCTCCCACTCTTCTGCCTCGGGCGCTGCTGCTGTGGCTGCTGTGGCTGGCAGGGGGGATGTCCTCAGGGGGACAGTGCTGGGGCCACACAGGCACAGCCCTCCCCAGAGGGGACCTGCTGAATGCCCCCTGCCCTGCCCTCGAGGGGTTCCATGCTGGAAGCTGAGGGCAGGAAGGGAGGAAGGCCATGGGGTGATGGGGAGGTGAGGGCAGGGCTGAGTCCTGGTTCCCCTTGTTCATCCCCTGGGAGTCCAAAATCATCCCCTGGGAGTCCAAAATCAACCTCTGGGAGTCCAAAATCAACCTCTGGGAGTCCCAAATCAGTCCCTGGGAGTCCCAAATCAACCCCTGGGAGTCCCAAATCATTCCCTGGGAGTCCCAAATCAACCCCTGGGAGTTCCCAAATCATTCCTGGGAGTCCCAAATCATTCCCTGGGAGTCCCAACTCATCCCCTGGGAGTCCCAAATCAAGCTCTGGTAGTCCCAAATCAACCTCTGGAAGTCCAAAATCATTCCCTGGGCATCCAAATGCATTCCCTGCGAGTCCCAGCTCTCCCTACTCATTCCCTGTGAGTCCCAAATCGTTCCTTGAGAGTGCAAACTCATTTCCTGAGAGTCTCAACTTATTCCCTGGGAGTCCCAACTCTCTCCCTGCTCATTCCCTGGGAGTCCCAAACACATTCCCTGTGAACCCCAGTTCTCTCCCTGCTCATTCCCAGTGCATCCCACCTCTCCCTGTTTATTCCCTGAGTCCCATCTGATTCCCTGTGAGTCTCAGCTCTCCCTGGGTATCCCAGCCCTCCCTGCTCATTCCCTGTGAGTCCCAGCTCATTCCCTGAGCATCCCAGCTCTCCCTGCTCATTCCCCATCTCACCGAGGGCTGAGCAGAGTGGAAGGAAGAAAGAGCAAGGCCCGGAAAACTCCTTCCCCATCATATTTACTGAACTGCTCTGAGTTATGACTGGAGGCCAAGATCTGGCTTCAGGCGATTGCCTAAATCATTTAGGAGCTGACAAGGCAGGGAGGGGGGAAAATGTTCTTGTAATTCTTCAGTCTGAGGTACATTAAGGAGCCATAAGCCATGTCGAGAGCTTGAATTACATTAGAGAGATTATCCTGTTACAGTTCATAATCCTGGATAATATAGCATCCCGCAGCACACCTGCCAAGGATAAATCTCGCCCCGTAATGGGGCAGTCGTGACCCTGGCGCTCCCAGAGCCCTCCTGGCACGGAGCAGCAGCACCAGGCAGATGGATGGAGTCAGCAGGGACAGCACAGAGCAATAACAGCCTGGCAGAGGGGGCTGCACCCAGGGAAATTCACGGATCTCCCCGGGATGGGATGCTCTGGGGCCGTGGGGCAGGTGTGGGATGGGAGGGATCCATGGGGAAGGACACCCGAGGTCTCCACCAGGGTCTGAGCTCCACTGAGGGGCTTTGCCCCCACACCAAAGCCTGGGGAATGAGGAGGGGAGACTGGCAGGTAGGTGGAGAGCAGGATATTCCCCCCAAAAAGGGGATTTTTGGCACAGAGTCTTCTCCAGGGACACGAGTGAAAGGTGGTTATGAGGGAATGGGGAAGGACAGGGCTGAGCCCCAAAGGGATCAAGCAGAAAACCAGCCCTTGGAGCAGGGTACCACGAGGAATTCAGCTGTCCCAGCCCCTCTGCAAGAGGGGATCAGTGGGATTTGCAGCCTGGGCACCCCAGGGGTGCTGGGATCTGGCAGGACCTTGCCTCTGAGCCTTCAACCTGTGAATGTGGAGCTGTGCCAGGGGCTGCTGCTCCAAAAGGCACCCAAAGGGCATCCATAGGGCATCCTGGGGGCATCCAAAGGGCATCCATAGGGCATCCTGGGGGCTGCAGGTGTGTGGGATGTCGGGCACTGGGACCTCCAGCCCTTCTGCCTTTCTGCAGCGTGGATCACCCCATGGAACCCAGAACCCATCCTCCCCTCTCCGTGCCATAATCCTGCTGTAACCTTTTATAGGAACCCCAACAAGCTCCAGGCTCCTGGATCTCCTCTCCAACTCCTTGGCTTCCCCCCTGTTTGGTCCCAGTCACCTCCCAGTCCAGTCCCACAGCCCTGGGTGAACAAACCCTCATTGTTTCACCTCTCCCATCCTCCTCCAGTCCCAGCTCCTCCTGCACTCTCAAGTCCATAAATCCTGGTGTTCCCCTGATGTGAAGTGACCATGCAAACATGACCAGGCAGCTCCTGCCTCTCTGCCAGGCGGCCTCTCCCTCTCCCAGCCCTCATTCCCCTGCACTGGGGACTGCAACTGCTCCATTTTAGTCTCCCAACACATCCCAGGGGAAATTTTCAGGTAAATCCCACCTGCTCTCCATCCCCAGGGCCCAAAATCTGCCCTGCACCCAGCTCTGGGATCTGCAAAGTGTAAGGAACAAGCCTCTCTGTCCTGCAGGGAATTGGGGTATTCCCTAAGGAATTAACTCTTCTGTCCTGCAGGGATTTGGGGTGTCCTCTAAGACTGTACCCCTCTATCTCACAGGGATTTGGGGTCTCCCCTAACGACTGAACTTCTCTGTCCTGCAGGGATTTGGGGTGTCCCCTAAGGACTGAACCCCTCTGTCCTGCAGGGAATTGGGGTATTCCCTAAGGAATTAACTCCTCTGTCCTGCAGGGATTTGGGGTGTCCTCTAAGGACTGTACCCCTCTATCCCACAGGGATTTGGGGTCTCCCTTAAGGACTGAACCCCTCTGACCCTCAGGGATTTGGGGTCTCCCTTAAGGAAGGAATCCTTGGATTTGGGGTATTCCCTAAGGAATGAGCCCCTCTATCCCGCAGGGATTTGGGGTGTCCCCTAAGAAAGGAATCCTTGGATTTGGGGCGTCCCGTAAGGACTGAACTCCTCAGTCCTGCAGGGATTTGCCGTCTCCTGCCTGGCCCCGGCCGGACACTTGACAGAGCCTCTTCTCTCGGGCTTGTGTGTTTTGTTTAAGTGCTCGCAGATAAAGCCCTTTTATCCCGATAAGAGCCCGGTTGCCCTGGTTTCTTCCTCTGGCCTGAAGGCCATTCTTCTCCTCCCTCTTGTTTTTGACCTCAGGTTCAAGAGTGCCAGACCTCCCTGGTTTAGGGCGGACCTTGGCGGCCGCTGTGGGAAAAGGCAGGGCAGGGGTTGGAGAGGGCTCCAAAAGCCCACATTGCTCAGGGAGCAGCTTCCAAACCACTGGGGAAAGCAGGAAGGAAAGGAACACCAGAGCAGAGCACTTCCCCAAACCTCTCCTGCCCTCCCTTTTGTCTCCTTCCCTCCTTTTATTTACCCCTCCATCCTTTCTCAGCCTCTTTCCCCTCCTTTCCCCCTTTTTCTCACCCTTGTTTTGCTTTCCTTGCCTTCCCTCCTTTCTCCCTCTCCCCCTTCCCCTGCGGCTTTGCCAACTGCCAGCAGATGACATCTCCTTTCATGTTTGGGGCTGAGCGGAGGCTCTGAATGTTCGTTTGATTCCGTTAAGATAATAGCTGGTTCACTGTCAGACGCAGACTGATCAGTTAAAACCTTAATCACTGCCTGTCTACTCACATGGCACTTATTTTTTAAGAGATTAATCCCCTAAGCACTGCACCAGCATACATTGAGGCTCAAAGAAAAGGGTGGGTTTTTATTATTATTTGATGCGTTTACTGTTGGGTTTTTTGGGGGCTGTTTTTGGAAAAGACGCCTCCTCCCCACCCCGCCACCTTTTTGGAGCTGCTGCTCAGAGGACACCTGACCTCTGCCAGCTCCCTGTGCCCGTCCCTCAAACCGGGAACAGCCGGGAGGGAAGGAAGGAGGTGATGGGAGGAGGTTGGAGCTGGAGCTGATGCCGCTCCTGCCGCGGGCTCTGGGAGCTGAGATTTGCAGGATGTCGTGGTGGGCTCTGGATTAAGCCTGGTGGGGCTCTCAGGAGAGCTGGGCTCCATCCGTGCCAGGCCTCCTTTCCCTTCCCGATTCAGGAAGCAGAATCTGGATAAACATCACAGCTCGGGCCAGAGGCCCCGAGAACATCAAAGCTGGCTGGGGAAGTTCCGTGTCCACCTCAGACCCGGGTTTAGGCAAAGCTGCTTTAAAGCACCTCGGCTTAGCATGAGAGCAGCACCTCTGCAGGCAGGCTGAGCTGGCCCCCAGACATGGGAGGGACATCACCCATGGGTGCCACCACTGCCCTGGCTCTCCCAGACATGTCCCAAAACTGCTGCTGGCACTTCCAGCACCACTCACTCACTCACTCACTCCATACTGGGGTAGCAGCAAGATCTCCTCAGATCTCCTCAGATCTCCTCAGATCTCCTCCTGAGCCAGGATTTTAATTAATGGAGAGCACCATGTCACCCCAGCCCTTGCAGCTGGACATGGGACATTGGGATGGGGACACCAGAGAGCTCCCTATGTGCCACAGGGCAGCAGCAACGAGGCTCACAGGCAGTGTTTGGTATTCCCAACATTCCAAGCATCCCACAGAGGAGGCTGCCATCCTCACCCTCACCTCCAAAGGAGGGGAAAAGCCTCAGGTGAGGGCACCTCCCTCAGGTGAGGGCAGAGCTCTGTTTCCCACATCATCCCCAGGCAAGAGGATCTTTGAGGTCCCATTCCGACCCAAAGCATTCCAGGATTCTGTGATGCTCCTTCCCTCCTGCTGCGAGGCCCCAGGGCTGGCCTGGGGAGGGGGGGATTTGTTTTACTGCTTCCAGCACCAGAGACACGAGGCAACATCTGAGTGCTGAAGGGTTGTGAAACTTTTCCTTCACGTTCGACTTGTGATCAAAGGAGGAAGAGCAGTCACATTCCCAGGCTCAGGGTTTTGCACTTGTGAGGAAAGTTCCAGAGAAGCCAATGTTTTATCACCTCCAGACTCCAGTTGCTTGTGATGGCC
Source organism: Certhia americana (assembly GCA_018697195.1). Lineage (NCBI taxonomy): Eukaryota > Metazoa > Chordata > Aves > Passeriformes > Certhiidae > Certhia > Certhia americana. The sequence goes on from JAGMWU010000028.1 coordinate 3,457,018, forward strand.
ACGAGAAATGAGAGATTCCTGCATCCCACCCACCATTCCATCAGCTCCTGCATGCATCCCACCAATCCCTGCACCCTTCATCCCACCAACCCCTGAATCCTTCATCTCAC
>JAGMWU010000028.1:3466159-3514149 GCA_018697195.1 Certhia americana
CCTGCTCAAACAGCCCCAAAAGGGAGAGCAGAACCCGGCTAAAACAGTCCCAAATGGGAGAAAGGAACACAGCTCAAATGGCCCCAAAAGGGAGAGAGGAACCTGACTAAAACTGCCCCAAAAGGGAGTGACAAACCCATCTCAACAGAGATGAGATGGAGAGACAAACTTGGCTCAAACCACTCCAAAAGCAAGTGACAAACCCAGCTCAAACATCCCCCAGAGAGAGAAAAACCTTGCTAAAACAGCTCTAAGAGGGAGAGACAAAACATGCTCAAAGGGGTCTTAAAAGGGAGATACAAACCCAGTTTAAACAGCCTCAAGAGGGAGAGAAAAACCCTGCTAAAACTGCCCCAAAAGGGAGAGACAAACCCAGATTAAACTGCCCCAAAAGGGAGAGACAAACCCAGCTCAAACTGCCCCAAAAGGGAGAGACAAACCCAGCTCAATCAGCCCTGAAAGGGAAAGACAAAACCAGCTCAAACCAATCCAAGAGGGAGAGACAAAACCAGCTCAAATGGCCCCAAAAGGGAGAGACAAACCCAGCTCAAACGGCCCCAAAAGAGAGAAAGAAACCCTGCTCAAACAACCCTGAGACATCCACAGACAGCTCCATCATCTGAGTGGCACAGCCTTGGCACAGCTCTGTCCCAGGGAGAGCACCTGGAGTGTCCTGGGCACAAGGAAACCCCAAAACCTTTGACAAGAAGTCAGTCAGGCCGAGCTTTGCCTGTGGGTATCCCCCAGTACTGATGGGAATGTAATAAAGCTGCTCCCAAATCCCCTCCCCTGTGCCTGGGAATGTGGGATTGGGAAGTTTGCAGTGTTCCAAAGCAAAAACATCACCAGTGTGGAACCCCAAAATGTCCCTGAGTCCTGTCTGGAGACAGATGTCCCACCCTGCTCCCGCATCCACCCTGCACCACAGCAGCCCTGAAGTCAAACTTGATGAACCCAAGGCTCTTCCCACAGCTTTGAGAGGAGGAAAATCCTCTCTTCCAAGGATCCTTGGTGAAAATAAACCAGTGTGGAACAGGGGAGCGACCAAACCTCAGCTGAGAGCGACCCCACCGCTCTCCACCCCTTCCTACAGCAGGAAGGACCTGCTGAGGCTCAAACCCAAAACAGCTCAGCAGCTGCTCTGCCACCTTCTCCCCTTCTTCATCCAAAAACCTCATTTCTCTTTTCCACTCCCTACTGGGGAGGGCTGGGTGGTTGTTGGGGTTTTTTTATTGTTATTATTATTATTATTGAGAACGTGCAATCGTGTTTCAAACCCCAGATTTCCATCCAAAAGAGTAGGAGGCCGTAGTCAGACTTCCCAGACCACAAAGACATACAGCTCTGTGGTTTTTCCAGCCAGAGTTTCCATTGTATTCTTCCCAGATGAACTTTTAAAATGTGTCTGTGTTATGTGTCAGCGTGTGCACAAACGTGCGTGGTTTTACCTCTCTTAAAAATAATAAAAAAAAAAAGACTAAAGAAAAAAAAAGGAGTGAGCAAGTGAGGCTTTCAGGAGGTTAATCACAGACCTGCTGCCAAGTTGGATATGTGCATGGAAGGGGGGAGTCAAGGGTTTTAATCCCAGTTTTTGATAAATAGAAGACATTCTAGTCATAATAAAACGTGTTTTACACTTGAGGGGAGGAATAAGGGGGAGAAAAAAGGAAAGTTTTGGCCAGGCACTGCGGGCTCCTGAGCCCAAACAATGAGGTTCAGAAACATAACTGTAACGCATTAGTAAATTGACAATGAAATTGCAGTTACTTCACTGGCTCTTTATTAAATAAACACAGCCCGAAAGGGACCTGTCTGCCCCGGAGGTATTTGCAGAGGGTTCACGTTACAAACCCAACACCGGCACCACTCCCCCCCAGAGCAAACACATTCCAGCCGGACCCTGCGAGGTGGGGCCGGCCTGGCTTTTCCCCCCCTGTCACTTTTTCCCTTTCGTGGAGATCCCGGGTTTTCCAGCCTCTGGAATTCTCACCCCCAGCCATGGCTCCCCTCAGCACCAGCTGGAAAAGGGTCTGTGGGATGGAGCCCTGCTCCTACACTTTTGGAAAGCTCTGAATCCCTCAGGACTCCTTCCCATCCCACCCCCAGCTCCTGGTGGCAATTCTGCTGTTCCCGACCCTTCCCACTAAATCCCAACAACAAAAATTCCCCCAGCCCAACCAACCAACCAACCAACCCACCACCTTTGCAGCTCCAGCCCCAAGCAGTGCCCACCAGCACTTCCCACTCAGCAGCTGCACACGAGGGGCTTCCAACAACATCTCCACCCCTGTCCTGCTCTGGATTGATCCCGACAGCATTCCTGAGGTTTTGCCAAAGCTTTACCCACATCCCTCTGACGCCGCAGCCACGAGTGGAACCGAGACCTTTGGGAAAAGAGCTGCAGCTCCCACGCAAGGTGAAGCCACCTTACAAACCCTTCACCTGCAGCTCTAACCCAGCTATTCCAGCCAAATCCCAGCCCCATTCGGGCAGGGAAGCTGGGGTAATCCATCCACACACACACACAGAGGAGACAAAAGGAACGTCGGCGTGTTCAGCACCTTGCGAGGCCTTGAACGGCTGCCAAGGGTCTTTGGAGAGGGGCCAAGGCAGTCCATGAGATGTGAGGGATCGGGATTCTCAGCAGCCCATGGGGTCTGGAGCAGGCTGTGCTACTGTTGGAGCCTGGTCACGACATGCTCCCCCTTGTTCCGAGATGTACCTCCTGTGGAGGCAGCTTTTCCCCGGCAGGAATTCCAGCCCTGTCTGCCAGGAGCAGGGAAAAGCCTCTGCTCCTCGTTCCTACAGCACCAGAACTCAAAGAAGCAGTGGGTTAAGTGTTTTCCTGCTCTGCTGTCATCGAGGGCTTTGTGGGAAAACATCAGACTCCCACAAAGGTAAAACACAGAGATGGGAAGTATCCTGTGGAGCAGAGAATTTACCTGTCACTAATTCCATCCAACCCATCTCCACCTGGACTTCAAATTTCCCCAGCTCAAGGCTCATATTTCCAAACCTTCATGCAGAAGTCTGAGGTGATGGGAAATCACAGCAAAATTCCCTTTTTTGGGGTAATTTCTTCAACACCTCCACAAACCCGAGCCTTGGAACAAGGTGGGGGCATCCTGCTCCCACCAAGGAGCCCCTAGGCCTGTTCCTGCAGGGAGCAGCCATGAAGAGCATGAAGAGGAAGCAGAGACAGAGCCACTGATGGGATTTTCAGTAGCATGGAAGACGAAATTGGCATTTTTTTGTGGTGTCTTTGTGTTATGGAAGTCAGGAGGTGAAAGCTCAGGGCGATAACGTGATGTGGCTTTACACAACTCTGTGTCAAAGACAGGGGTGGAGATGCTCTGCACCTAAACATGGGTGTAAGGACCACTAGAGAGTGATTATCTGGGTTTCTCCTCTTTGTGCCTTCCCCTCTAACTGCTTTAAAATCCATCAGGATCAAGCTCACACCAAGCGTTTCCTTTGCCATCCTGTTTTTCCACATGAGCTAACGGTGGTGTTGGCACATCGAGCCTTTGGAAGGGATTAGCGAGGGGGGAGGCAGCAAATTCCCAGGGATTTGGGGATCTTAAAACAAGGCTGGATGTCTCTCCCTAGGAGATGATGCTCCAGCTCCACCAGGGAGTGCCCGGAGCGTGGGGAGGGTGAGCACAGCTGCTCCAGGGGATTCCGTCTGGCCCTGAGGCTGAACATGGAATCACAGGCACAGTCCCTTCCCTGCCAAGAGCAGCTTTAATTTGGTGAGTGAGTGCAAAGGAGAGCTTTCCACAGAGTTCTTTCATTCCTATAGACTGGTGGAGTTTCAGAATTTTTTTTCTTTTTTTTTTCCCCTCCCGGCTTGGTGCAGCCTCCAAGTTTCCCTGTGAGAATTCCATGCTGGGATGGTTTTGTCTGTGAGTTCTTTTTTGCAGACTGCTCAGGTGCAGCCCCCTCTTAAAAAGGGTTCTGACCTTTTCCTACCTGGGACAGGGGTGAGTTTCCTAATCCCACTTTAAGAAACTCATACCCACTTTGTAGATTTGCCCTTTGTGGGAGAGAGGGAGGTTTTGAGGGAGGGAGAGAGACTGTGAGACAAAATACAGTGAGTTCCACTCTTGGAATTTCCCTCTTTTCCCCATCCAGGTGGTTCTAAGCATCGCCTCTCCTCACAGAGATCTCCCCTTGATTCCAGAACGCTCCCACCTTCCCCTGCCCCATTTTCCAAGCCTTCCCTTGCCATCTGGGAAAGAGGGATCGAAGCCACCCTGCAATGAAACCTTACCCTGCCTCATTTTCCAGCCTGTCTGACAGAACAAGTCAGCTGTGGGCCTCAGCACCAACTTGAAACAACTCCCCCCAACCCAGCAGGTCAGGCCATTTTAGCATCTGTACCTTTTATTTGTAGCAGACTGTTAATAATTAAGTGATGCCTTTCATACAGACATTTACAATAATTTAACCTTGCCCTTGCTGTGTAATTTATTCTTCGCAGAAGCCAATAAAAATAAAGGCCCCATATTTCGTCTCCCTCGCTCATTCTCTGTCCATATATATAAATACACACACACACACACAGAGCCAGGAGAGTGTAATAGGTTTCACATATTGTTCCATAGGTATCATTAGGGTACCAGAGCCAAGTGTCTCAGTTCATATGACTCTTTATAGGTGCCTTATAATCTATATAAAATTGAGTTTATGTTTCCTTTCCATCTGCTGATTCTAAAACAAGATGAGGAAGGGTTTTCTCACTCTTTTTCTCTGGTTTGTTTGGGTTTTTTTTTTTCTTTCTTCATTCCAGTCCTCACTGCACCAAACTCAAAATTTAAAGAGGAACCAACAAACTCCAAACTGGGCATCCCTTATTATCCATCTTTGGTGATGTCTTATCTCTGGCCATGATAAGCATTAAAGGCTCCAGGAAAAAGGTTGGAGCAAAGACAAGTATCAAACCTCCTTCCCAGGGAGGAAAACCCTTCCCAAGTTTGCCATGGAGTCATTTTTCCTGTTTCTAAATCTACAGAACAGAACCCAGCAGGTAGATGGAATAGGAGCAAGGGAAGGGACTAAAACCCGAGATTTATTTCTTCTCCAAAAAAAACAAAAAGAGAGGAAAAAAAGCACAGGACAGGGGAAAAAAAGAGCCAGAGCTCAAAGTATTGGCTGCACTTCCACAGCAAGTCCTAAAGACGCTACGCAGAGAAACAAAAGAAAAATATTTTCCCCTAAAGAAACATTCGTAAAAACACATTTATTAAGGCCCCAAAAATTCCATAACACTTCAGAGCCCTGGTGCTCTGGAGAGTGCTGGGCTGAGCACAGGGCTTGCCCTGCAGGGCCTCCCAGTCTGCCCAGTCCAATCCACCCAGGGCCACCAGCACAGCACAGCTTGGCCTGATCCCTATGGAAGAGGGCCTAGAACCTCAGCTGGGCTGTTCCTGCACTCCCAAAAATCCCCTTTAATGTCCTGCCTGCAGTCTAACCTGCTCTTAAATCCTCTGCTTTAGTTATTCCACCTTTTGAAGGGCAACCATGCCATGGGACAGGCTGGACGGGGCTTGGAGCAAGCTGGGATAGTGGAAGATGTCCCTGTCCGTGGCAGGGGGTGGCATGGCATGGCACGGCACGGCATGGCATGGGATTTAAGGACCCAAACCAGGCTGGGATTCCATGTTGGAGAGGTCTGGAACCTCTGGGGCACACAGGGGACCTGTTTCCCTTGGTAACACCACAAAAATTTCCCGTTCCATCCCAACCACAACTTTGTTTTTGCCCGGATCCTCTGGAGCAGCAGCTCCATGAAATTCCCCTCACGTTGCTCTTGTTGCCCTTTTTCCAGCAGGAGGACAGGGAAGGACAACTCAGATCCCTGTCCCCGGCAGGGCCGTGATCCCCGTGAGGCGATGGAAAACTTTTCCCGGCATCAGGTGTTGCTGCTGAGTGTGAGCTGCTGCAGTCCCACCCCGAGCAAGTGTTATAAACACACAGGCACAATCTAAATATTTATGGCACATGAAATCTCCCGTCTGCTGTTGCTCAGCGCCGAGAGCCGAGGAGGGAGGGGGAAGCTAAGAGGTGATTATTGTGCGGGGCCTGTAAACCCAAAATGTGGGCTCGAGCTGCGTCCAGCGCCCTGCAATGGTCACTGCAGGGACCAGGTGTCAGCTCAGCTCCCTGATAATGATCTGAGGGGTTTGTCACCGCCTGGGTTTGGCTGGGCCAAGCCACGGCCTGGCTTCCATGGGGGAACAGCAGATGGAAAACATGGCCCTGGCTTTGTGGGCTCCTTTTCCTCTCCATCACCTCCTGAGAGAGTGGCTGCTCCAGCTCGTAAAACCTTCCTGGGGCTGGGAAGGAGGAGCAGAGCACGCCGGGCAATTATTTCCCTGGCCTGGAGAAAAATTATGATAGAATTTGTTTTCTTATTCGTGCTATTTTTGCCCGGATCTCTGGGGGTTTTTGTTAAAGGTTGAAATAAAATTTTCAAAAAAAAAAACCCAACGAAAACACAAGACAACAGAAGGAGAGAGGAAGGCTGGGGGAGTTCCATGTGCTCCTGGAACAATTGCTCATTGATCCAGCCTGGAAAGTGCTGAGTATCTGGAGGTGATAGGACTGTCTTGGCAGCAAGAAGCAGAGCTGCTTCAGGAAAAATGTTCCACTTAGCAAAGTTTGGGGAGCTGGTATTGCCCCAAAAGGCCACACCAACACAAATCCTGCCCACGCTGCTCTCTGGGACCACATCAACTCCCCCAAGCCACCACAGAGACCTGACAAGGTGAACGATGCCCACAGCAAGTCCTCCCTCCCCTCATGGCAGCTGCTGCTCACACAGAGCAGTGGTTCCCATCAGGAAGGGTGACACCACGAGGAGCAAAGGGATTTTAGCTCTTGGTGGCTTTGGTTGCTGGCTGGCACCACCCAAGAGAGCAGCACGAGGGCATTTGTTCACTGCTCTGCTTTCCAGCTGAGTCCCCAAAGTCAGGGATGGAGCAGAAGGCCTTGATGAGGCCTTCTGAAGCCTTGATTTTTCTGCATGAGTCCCAAGGCCAAATTATAAAATCCAGGCAAATTCAGCTCCAGCTGGGAATTTATACAGAGTTTCACCTTGCTTTGTGTAGGTGATATGAGCACAGGCTCAGCAGGACACACGTGTGGGGCCCTCTGGGGTGAGCTCCACCAACCAGGACCTCATTTCTCCAAAACACAGCCTCCTTTTTACCCCACCCCTGCTCCACAAAGCCACTCTCAACTCCAAGGAAGCCCTCCAGGGCCTCCAGGGGCTGCCAAAGGAGAGCAAACACAGCAGATTCCACATCCCTTGGAAACAGGAGCGGGTTATGGATGGCTCTGGAGAGGCTGTGGAGGAGCAGGCCCCAGCCCAGCATGGCCAGGGCACGCCGGGCTTTGCACACTTGGGGCATGTCAGGCTTGGCACACCTGGGGCACGCCAGGCTTGGCACACCTGGCTGGTTTTGGCACTCCTGGCTCGTGTTTACACCCACACCCACAGCTGCGTCAGCCCCGGCCATGGCAGTGACGGGCCTGGTTCCGCCAGGCTTCCCGAGCACAACCCTGCAAAGGAATTCTGCTCCCAGGAAGCTGAGAGCGTTTTCTACAGGGGAAAAAAAAAAGGACTCTGCCCTTTGGAAATGTGCTATTTTTTGTGTTTAACCACCTCGTGGTTACAGGCCTGGCACACATTCATCCCTGGGACTCAGGGATGCACTGGGGTCATTGGTGAGACAAGGGGCAGCTTTGGAATTCTTCCTGTTCCCCATTTCCCAGATCTCTCATTTAAACCTTTCCGATACCTCAACAAAGCACATTCCTCCAGGAACAACAGCCCAGCCAAAGGTAAAGCTACTGTGGACGTCCAGAAGCCTCCAGGCTGCACCACGTCTGAGCTCAAGCCTCCAAAAAAGCCAAAACCCTCCAGCTCAAAACTAATAGACACATCTGCCAACAGCTTCTTTTAATTTTTTGGAACCACTCTCTAGATTACTTCATTGCCAAGAAAAAGAAGAGATATTTATGACAGCAACTGGAAAGCCTTGGAATTCCAAGTCAGATCCTTGGTGGTGTAAACTGAGGCTGCTCCAGTGAGTCAGGGGGCCACTGCCAATTCACACAGGTTGAAGTGGCTCTCTGCTCTTATCTCCTGGCTCCCCAGCATGCAGGGACAATTAAAGGCAGCTCAGGCAGGCACTCCATGAATATCTGCCACTCTCTGCTCTGAAGTCATCCCCTTGGAAAAGAAACAGAAGGGCAAAAACGCAGGAGTGAAGGCAGACATTTGCTCCTACCTTGAACTCGGAGCTGCAGCTTCAGCAGGAAAACCAAAAGCTGGAGGGACAGAGAACACCTGCTGAGAGTGGCCAGTAATTTCCTTGAACGTTTTATCCTATAAACCAGGGGAAAATAAGTGGGTTTAGGTTGAAATAGGTTCAAGTAGATTTAGTTTGTGAGTATTACAAGCAGGTAAGGCAGGGAGAGGTTTCCATAGCAAAGGAGAACGAGGGAGCTCTGGAGATGCAGAACTCCTGAGCAGGTGCCTGAGTTTCTGGAACATTCAGCAGATGCTGACATGCAGCTCAGTGAATCCCAAACTTTCCTGTGCTGAAAAATGTTCTTTCCATCAAAAAAAGCCTTTTCCTGAGGTGTTTTGGTTCCGAATCAGGGCCTGGTGTGACACGGGGTGGGTGGGGTTGGTCTGTCACTCACCTGGGCTGTGTGTGAGAAGACACCTCTGTGGTTCATCAGGGGTTAAAGACTGCTCTATGTTCTTAGGCTTTGGAATTTAAAAAAAAAAAAAAAAAAAAGCAGAATTTGGCCAACAGATAAAAGAAATACAAACTGAGGTGTGCACCAAACACCAGACTAGGAGAGAACACATAAACTGGGAGTAACTTTCCTCATGGTTACAGCTTGCCTTGTCTTAAACTACTCACAGTGGTGAAGTGATGGAGACTCCTGCAGGACCCTACAGAGCATTTAAAAAATTTATTTTTAAAAATATAATTTTTAATGCCTTAAAAAAACCCCTATACCAGTGGTGAGCTCCTGTCACCCTGGGAGTTTGCACCAGGAACGAGCCCTTTGTTAAATCTGAATTTAATCTCAAGACAGAATTTTATGGCCACAACATCACCCAGCCCTGAAAAGGGAGTTTATAAAGGACAGGGTGACACAATCTGAACTACAAAGCCATGGATCACCTCTTTAAAACCACCAGAACCTCCCAGAAAAAGATGCTGGAGCCACTGGGCAGCTGGAAGGAGATTTTGGGATTGGCTTCAGAGATCTTGGGATCAGGCCCAGATTTTCCCTGGATTTTATATCCTTTCAGTCCCTATTCAGCAAGATATTTTAAAATGTGCTAAATATCTGCTGTTTCCTAATCTCAAATTCCAGATTTTGCCTGGGTGTAGCTGTTGTGCCAGCTGGTACTGGATGAGCTCTTCCTTGAATTTGGGCTGGGATTTTCCTGCAATTTTGGTGACACCTTGATTCCTTTAAAGCACTTTTTTTCGAGCTCACGCTGACACTGCAGCGTGGAGATATTAATTGTGGGGATTTAAGAAAAAAAACACCTTTCCAGTTATTTGGGGTTTCATTTTTATTTTTTTTTTTTTTTTTTTTTTTTCAGGAAGAAAAGACCAAAAAAAAATAAGAAAGAGAAAATGGAAGGTTGAAAATGACTGGGTTTCGGGGGAAAATATATTTTCGGCATTGAAATGAGGAAAAGCACCAGGGTTAGGGGAAAAGCCTGAACTGAGCTCTGAAACTTTACCTTCCTTTAATTATCCAGGTGACATTTCAGACATTTAGTCTGATTTTTTTTTCCTTGCATCTGCATATTGAAAACACCCTTTTGAAAATACTTACAAAACAAACCAGCTGCTCCCGAACATTTATTTAGCGAAAAGTAAATCCTATAAAAATTCAATTGCTAAGTAGTTAAGGTATTTGAATTTTTTACATATATATATTATATATATATGTGTATATATAATATATTTTTTTTCTTTTTTTTAAGGAAAGAAGAATCCCAAGAAAGAAAGTATTTGATGGCTAATAATCTCATTTCAATATAATAGGACCTTTCTTTTGCAAAGAGCAAGACAGGTTAAAAGATATAATTATGACTTTGCAAACTCTCCCAAGTGCTGCGAGATCATCTGACAGTTCTGATCCCGGGCTCAGCTCTCAGAGGGGAAAAGTCTTTGTCTAGTTCGAGAGTTAAAGAGACAGGATCCCTATTCCACCCTCTGCCTACATTGCAATTTAACTGTCAAAAAAATCCAAGCTGCAAAATTGTCTTATTCCAACACAGCGCAAGGAAAGAGAGAGAGGTTTGAGACTGACCTGTCAAACGCACCCTCTTTAAAAATGTATAATATATTTTAAACATTTTTTTCCAGAGGTACTTAAAGGTTAAAGATGTGCCAAAGAAGGAGGATGGATTTTTTTTTTTTTTTCTCCCCCATTTTAAAGATTTTTAAAAAAAAAAAAAAAACCGAAGAAAAGAAAAAAAAAAAAAAAAAAGAGAGAGAGAGAGAGGGAGAAAAAAAATTTCGAAATTAGGGATCATCAGTGTAAAAAATCCCCTGAAGATCAAAAGGAACACATTAGAATCACATTAATTCTGATTTAAAAAAAAAAAAAAAAAAAAAGGGAGAATAAATCCCCTCTTTCAATGGGAAGAGAAACTTGGAGGACATTTAAATGGTGTTTCCATTGTCAGGAGGAGCAGGAAGGTGGAGCAGAGTGTCAGGGAGAGCCAGAGCCCACGGAGCCACGGGCAGAGCCTGGTGACACTCCAGGATATTCCTGGGCTTTTTAAAGCTTGGCTTTTTTTGTGTTTCAAAATAGGCAAAGAAGGAGAGGAAAATATTTTTCCCAAGTAACCAAACAAAAGGAGCCATTTCCAAGGGGGGGGGAGGTGTTTCCAAGCAGCCACAAACAAACAATTCCCAGTCATTTTTTGACCAAATATAGATGGCAAAAGGGAGCTGGGCATGGCCAGAGGCTCGGCCATGGTGCCACCAGCCGGGCACGTGGCCGTGTCCCCACACAGCCCCTGTCACTCCACAGGGACACAGGGGCTGGCAGCAAAGCTTGGGAGCTGCAGGAATGCCAGGCTGGGATCTGGGAGAGCAGGAGTTGGGTGTTTATGGAATCACAGGATGGGTTGAGTTGTGTTGGATTGGGTTAAAAATCATTTTGTCCCACCCTGTGCCATGGGCAGGGACATTGCATCACGCCAGGCTGCTCCATGCCCTGTCCAAGCTGGCCTTGGGCACTTCCAGGGATCCAGGAGCAGCCACAGCTTCCATGGACAACCTGTGCCAGGGCCTCACTGTAAAAAAAATCCCATTATTCATCCTGCTGCAAGTCAGGAGCGAGACCCTCACAGCTCATGAGTCAATTCCCTGGAGACAGCGATTTCCCACCTGACAGAAACCAAGTGGGAGCGTGTTCAGGTCCATTATCCACCTCCAGCCCACCCCAGCAAACTGGGAATTGGAGCTGGGATCTCTCAGCCCAGCAGAGTTTTTGGAGTCTTTATCTGCTGTTTGTCCGAGGAGCCAGCTGGGTTTTCCTCCCTCCTAAACTGGGATCTGCTCCTTCCCAGCCATGCCTTGATGGATGCACTCTGGTGGGTGTCAGAGTGGTGGCTTTGGGACAAAAGGCTTGTGAAATAACATCCCTCCCTGTCCCACCTGCCATTGGAGATCATTCCCATAATGATTTGTCTCCCAGGCCCCAAACTTGAGCCCCAAATCAGCCAGGAAAAATGGGAATCTCATCCAGGCTCTCAGCTGATCCTTCCAACCAGAGGCTGCCAGGGACGGGACCTGTGTGAATGTCAGGAGCTAAAATCAATTTAGGACTGAGAGCCAGACGCCAAAACCTTGGGGATTTTCCCAAATTATTGAAGATCAAATAGTCCCAATCCAGCAGCACCTGCAGACTTGCATCACCTGCACAGGAGCTGCACAGCTGGGCTGATGTCTCAGGCTTTAAAGTGCTTGGAAACAGCCCCTGATTTCCTTGGATTTATACAAACACTAAGGCGGTGGGCACACCCAGTAAATCCACCCTGAATGGTATCAGCACAATCCAAGATAACCTGGCACCAGCCTGATAAGGGGCAGGAAAATCAACTCACCCCTGTGGCAAATTCCTGCCTTTCCAGCCCTCCTCACCCTGGATTCCAGGTGGGTGGGGAAATCGAGGAGTTTTGCAGCAGCACTGAATGTCAGATACAGGAGCTGGGGAACAGGGGGAAGTTGGGTGCTTATCTTCAATATTTAATAGATAGCAACCTCTGGTGAGCTGGGAGTGACCAAAACAAAAAAAACAAAACAAAAAACAAACAAACAAAACAAAAAAACCCCCACAAAACAGGGATGGGGACCTCCTTAAAGCATCCTGGCAAATGGATTTGTCCTTCATGCCACAGTGGGAAGTGTCAGCACAGCCCTGATTCCCTGGGGCCCACAGGGTGACTGGGTTTTTGGGATTACTCATTAAAAATGAAAGCCAAACTGGACTCCTGCCCCAGGAATGCTGCCAGATTCCTGCTCTGAAAGGAATGATAAACCTTTGGGATGTTGCTTCTCTGACTGTGCAGAATCAGGGGCGAGTCTAGGATCAGAGCTCCTCATTAAATGGCTCCAGTCCTGCTTCCCTTCCATCCAGAGGGGTCTTCCCTGAGGAGCAGGCCCAGAGCCCAGCAGTGAGACCAAGGTGTGCTCCTGATGGATCATCCCAAGGCAAAGGGATCCCAGGAGCTGCTCCTTTCATGGATGTCTTCCCCAGAAGACAACAAAGCTTTTCCCATCCTTTCCATCCCAAGTTTTCCTCAGTTTGCCTCAGCCTCTCCAGGGATGGGGGTTTTCCTGGTGCAACCAGGAGCAGGAGCTGGGTCTCCTTGGAAAAATCCTTGTGCCAAAGCTGAATTCCATGTGGAAAGCTGCCAGGATTCTGCCCACAGATGATCCCAAACTCATCTGCTTTGTACAACTTCCTCTTAATCTCACCCATTTTCCAGCTCATCTTGCTTAGTTTGGGATGAGTTTGGAAGGGTTTGTCCCTCTCTGTCAGGGCAAGGCTGGCTGTGACAGCACCAAAAGGGCTGCAGATGTTGGAAAGGAATTCCAGCAGTGAAAATCATGGATGTAGGTCCAAGGGGACAGGGACAGTGGGGAGTGAGACACTGTGAGTGTCACCTGGTGAGAGGACAGCGTGTGACAAAGGGGACACAATGATTCCAGGAACACCCATCCAAAGGGGAGAGGGAATCAGCAAGAGAAACCCCAAGAAGTCAAAGATAAACCCATCCATGTGTGGGTTTATCCTGCTAAAATCACGGAGTGGCTGATCCAAACCAAGGGTAGAGCCAGTCGCTTTTTCAGGATTTTCTCCAGAGGGGAATTCTGCAGGGAGTGTGAGGCTGGTGGTGCCAGTGCCATCCTGTCCTTGGTGTCCCCACCACTGGAGCAGAGCTGCCCCCAGGCTCCATCCCCATCCCTGTCCCCAGCTAGGCCCCCCTCGGTGCTCGGCTCTGGTTTGGTTTGATTGATTTTGTAATTGCTCCTTTAATTGAACAGTTACAGCAACACTACCAGGGAAAGGTTTCAGGGCTGGGAAGGGAGGTGGGAGGGTGTGGGGGTGGAAGGGGAATTGGAGCTGGGGAAAGAGCAAAATGGGTTCTTCCCTGTTTCTCAAGATGAAAACAGAGGGAAGAGGCAGGGGATGAGTTCCCTTCAGCAGGAACTGAGGAGGAGGAGAGCAGAAAACAATAAATTACAGGAGGAGAAGAAGAAAAATGAGAAGTGGGTTGAAAAGTGTGGCAGGGCCAGAGGGTCCCAGGGACTGCTCAGCCTCCAACTGACATCAGCTTCCTGCGGGCTGGGAGTGCTGGGCTGAGGAAAATGGGCCACCGAGAAGGGAAGAGGGGAAGCTGTGAGAGCTGGGAGGGGGAAACCAGCAGGACAAGGTGGGAAAAGATCTCAATGAAAGGTGCAGGAGCAACATGGAGGAGGGAAGGGAAAGACATCCCTGTGTCAGGGGAGCTGCAGAGAGCAGAGTGGGGAGGCAGAACAGGTGAGCTCAGGAAGAGCTGTGCTTCAGAGGGGCTTCTGACAAGGGAAAGGGACAAAGGGACAAAGGGACAAAGGGACAAAGGGCAGGGTCACACGGGGTATTGGGAAGGAATTGTTCCCTGTGAGGGTGGGGAGGCCCTGACTTGGAATTCCCAGAGAAGCTGTGGCTGCTCCATCCCTGGAAATGTCCAAGGCCAGGCTGGATGGGGTGGAAGGTGTCTCTGCCATGGCAGAGGGTGACACTGGATGATCTTTAAAGTCTCCACAACCCAAACCACTCCCTGATTCCCTGATTCCCAGATTCCCTGTGTAAACCCACGGTGTGCCCAGCTATGGGGTGGGCACAGGGGGCTCTGTGGCAGTGCCACCAGCCCCTCGCTGGGCTGGGTGTGAGCCAGGAGCTCTCTGGGAGCGTGTCAGGAAAAGGACAGGAGAATCCAGACGGGGTCAGGGGGGAAGGTGCACGCAGAGGCCACGGTGCAGCTCCGCAGTGAAGCAGCTCAGGTTTCAGGAGAGCCTGGAGCCGGGGCTGCAGGGGGACAGGAGGTGGGCTCTGCATTCCCTGGCAGGCAGCACAAGGCAGGTTTAAAGAATATCCTTCCATTTAGGAATTTGTTTATTATTCTTAACTAAGCAGCTCAGACAGGCAAGCCGGCAGCCCTGCATGCACGCCGGCTCCCCAGGAAGGCAGGGAAGGGAGGGACAGGAAGGCAGATTTCCAGACTGGGGGCAAAGGGCTGTGTGCCCTGCTGGGCGAGGGAAGGGGGCAAAAATGCTTTGCCAACTATTTAGGGAAAGTGTGGAAGGGACTCAGTTTTGGGATGGCAGGGGAGCTAGGGTGGTGCACAAATGGGGTCAGAGCTGAGCTGCTGTCCCAAAAACCCAGCAGCACCTTTGGGGTGGCTGCTCCTCTGACCTTGAGAATTTCATCTGAAATTCCTCAGACCCTGGAGCAGAGGCTGAGAAGTGTTTTTTAGGGAGGAGGGAGAAGCGATCTCTCTCCTGTTAAAATCCACTCATTCCATGAGGAGTCAAAAGGCACAAAGACATTTGTGGTCAGAGATCTCCTCACCTGGCAGGTGTGTCCTTACTGGGGGATCAGGGCACATCTCCCAGCTCTGCATTTGGAATTTCTGGACCATCTGGAATATCTTCAGCTGCTGTAGCAATGGCCAAGAACACAGCAACCCAGGCCAGGTTGGAAATTTCTCCTTGTGAGGGTGGGCAGGCCCTGGCACAGGGTGCCCAGAGCAGCTGTGGCTGCCCCTGGATCCCTGGAAATGTCCAAGGCCAGGCTGGAGCAGCCTGGGATGGTGAGAGGTGTCCCTGTCCATGGCAGGGGGTGTGATGCCTTAGGTTTCAGCTGTTATATTTTTTAGACTCTGGGCTGTTTTGGTGAGTAGTTTTAGGTTTCATATTCAGTGCTGCTGAGTTCTCTTCACAGAGCAGATGGACAAGACAATTCCTTCACTAGCTGGATACCAAGGACAACTTGCAGCCCAAGAACAAAACCAATGGTGAAGTGAGAAGAACAAACAACGAGGATGGAGCTTCATTACCTGAAGCCATGGTTGGACAATTGATTCTAATATACTGATGGACCAGAACTTAGAAAAGTGTGAGACCTCATGATCAGTTGTCCATTTTGTGACCATTTTGGGGCATCTTGGGTGTGGTTTGACTAAACTCTTGTGCTGCCCAGCTGTGCCCAGTGAGGCCTTCTAATAAATCCTTGATTTCTCCTTTTGCTCTGTCTGCTCTCTGTTCCAGCTCAGCCTCCAGAAGGCAGCAGGTGGAACTGGGAAAGCCATGTTTTCCAGCCCAAACCTTCCACTATCCCTGCCCCTGGTGTGCAGGGAAGTGCTGCAGATTTGGGTGCTGGACACCCACCCTGCTGTGAGCACGAGCAGCACAGCAAGGGAAGGACAACCTGCCCTCCCTCTATGCCCTGCATGCTCACACCCCTGGGAATGAGGATAATTCAGGATAAACCAAGGAGGAGAGTGGAGTGGGAGCCTGGGGATGCCAGGGAGATCTCAGAGATGGGAGGTGGTGGGTGATGAGACCACGAATGCCACATGTGGGGAGAGCAGAAAATCCCAGGGAAAGGAGCAAGGAAACGGTGGCAGGCAGAACAGGAAAGGTCTCTCATCCTGGCCATAACCAGGGCTGGGTGTTAACTCCAGGGATTATCCTGCCCCAGAGGCACGAGGGCTCCACTCCCCCCCAGCCCGGCTGACAGGAAACCTGGTGCTGGAAACTCGCTGGTGTTTGCTGCAGAATGTCTCACTCCGGGTAGAAATTTATTCCCCATCCCTGGAACATTCCTGGGAGCAGAGCAGCAGGTGGGGGCTCCCACCTGGTCACCCCAGCAGGGAGCAGAGAGTCACCTGTCATCCCCTGCCTGCCCTCAGCCCACCTTTCACCACCTCCCTGGCCATCTCTCCCCTCTCTGCTCTCTTTTGCTCCCATTCCCCACTTGCCCTCTCCTTTCATCCCTTTCTTTTCCTCTTGCCGTGTCGCTCCCGGCCTCCCAAACTCATCTCACCTGTGCCCCACCAGCAGAGCTCAGCACTTTCCCTTGTGGCTCCAAAACCCTTCCAGGGGTCAGTGCTCCCCCAGCACTCTCTGGACAGAGTCTCCCTCTCTCCCTGCTCCCTTCCCCCTCCTCTTTCTCTCCCTCCCATAATATTTTCCATATGAAGAAGCCTTCCTGAAGCCGCACACTGCCCTCTTGGCGAGTCTTAGGCGGGTTAGAGGAGACCCCGGGAGCCTTTAATCCTCTCTCTCTCTCGCTTGCTTTCATCCTCAGCCACAGCTGGACGCCCCATTGATGTGGAACAGACCAAACACCAGGCCCCTCGCTAAGCTGCTGCTGTGGGGCCTCCTGTCCTCCAGAGCCGAGCCCTCAGCCCGTGTCCGGCTCTCTGAGCGAGGGTCTGCTGTGTCCCCTCACACCCAGCCTGGTGTGGACCTGCCTCTCCCTGCCCTGCTTCCCTCTCACTGCTCCTGCTCCTTCCTGAGCCATCTCTGACCACTTCACCCTGAGAGTCCTCCCCCCTCCTCATCCCAGATCCCCCTTTCTCAGGATTGTTTGGGATCGATTCCCCCCAGTCCCTGCAGAGCCTGGCTGAGGGTGAGGGGCTGCTCTGTGTTGATGTGCCGAGGATGCAGCTCGTGGCTCTGTCCCACCAGCTGAGCAGTCAGGTGTTGAGCCTGCAGCGGGCTCAGAGTTTTGGGAAAAAGCATCTTTTAAAGCCTGCTGCAGGTGAGGCTTTGAATGGTGGAATGCTTTGGGTTGGAAGGATCCTTAAAGAGGATGAAGTTCCTGCCCCTCTCATGGGACACCTTCCACCATCCCGGGGTGTCCCAGGCCTGTCCAGCCTGGCCTCGGACACTTCCAGGGCTGGCACAGCCACGGCTTCCCTGGTGGCTCACAGGAATTTCCATTCCCCTCCTCTCCAAGTTTTGCAGCGGCGATAAGCCAGGCTCAGGGGGGGCCCAACTGCCGTGTTTGGGGACCTGCCTGCAGCGGGCAGGTGACAGGGACAGGCCCTGAGCGGAGCCACTCATCCTCAGCTGAGAGCCGGGGAATGTCACCCAGACACGGTGACAGGGGCTGGGGCTGGCCCGGCTCCCTGCGGCTGTCCCAGAGCAGCTGGGCCGGGCTTGGAGCCACCTGGGCTGTGGGAGGGGTCCCTGCCCTGGCAGGGTGGCACTGGGGTGGCACTGGGGGACATGGGAGGTGTCCCTGGGTGGTGTCTCTGCCCTGGCAGGATGGCAAAGGGTGGCACAGGGAGCTGTGGCTGGTGTCCCTGCCGTGGCAGGATGGCACAGGGTGACTCTGGGGGCCTGTAGGGGGTGTCCCTGCCCTGACACAGTGGCACAGGGTGGCACAGGGTGGCACAGGGTGGCACTGAGGGGCTGTGGTCGGTGTCCGTGACCTGGCAGGATGGCACAGGGTGGCACAGGGGGCTGTGGTGGGTGTCCCTGCCCTGGCAGGGTGGCACTGAGGGGCTGTGGTCGGTGTCCGTGACCTGGCAGGATGGCACAGGGTGGCACAGGGGGCTGTGGTGGGTGTCCCTGCCCTGGCAGGGTGGCACAGGGGGCTGTGGTGGGTGTCCCTGCCCTGGCAGGGTGACACTGGGTGGCACCGAGGGTTCGGTGCCATCCCCGGGCGGGACTCGCGGGTGGCACCGGGGTTCATTCCTGAGCCTCCCCCGCCCCCTGGCGGCCCCGACCCGACACTGCAGCCCCCTCTGCGCCCCCAACCCCAAAATCACACAAACCCTAAAACCCCACAAACCCCACAAACCCCGATATTTTCAGAAAAGTCTCACCCAGAGAACCTTCTTCAGGTGTGACAGCAGCCAGAGTCAATCAACTGCAATCAGCTCAGTGCCAGGGTTTCCTGGAAGGCAGCAGAAAGGGGATGGCCCCATCCTTAAACTTTAAAGGAATTTTGGGGAATCCCAAAGGAGACAGTCAGGGAAGAGGTGGATTGATAACAGAGTTCAGAGAAAATGGGGGTGTGTGTGTGAAATGATCCGAGTTGTCAAGAACACAGCTGAGGTGTGAAAATCAAAATATTTGGGATGCAGTCAGTCTGGAGCAGAGGGGAGGAATGGAGAATGGGAATGATCTGATCCCCGGGGTCACTGTGGGACAAAGGCATTAAAGTGGAGCAAGGAGCAGGGGAAGGCAGAGCTGGGAGGGGTATTCAGATGGGGCTGGTTAAAGAGATCTTTAACAATGACACCGACATGCCTGATCCTGCTGTGTCACTGGGCTGGATGAAGTGACCTCCTGAGATAACATTCATCTTCTTTCCTGTGATTCTATAATTAAAACCACATTGATCCTCTGTCAGGGATGCAGCAAAAGGACCAACTTCATTCCATTGCTGCTGCTCCAGGATGCCAGGCCCTGGATGGGCACCTCCTCACGACCTGTCCTGCCCCACAGAGCCTCTCTCCTTGGCCAGGGCCTCCCATGGGTGCAGCAAACACCCTGGGAAGGGCTGAGGAACAGCTCTTGCCTCAGTTTAGAAGCGACCAGTTGCAGCATCTGAACTAATTGCAGCCTCCTGGGGTTTGTCCGCCGGAGCCCGAGCGCATTCCCCCTTCTCGTTAGCGCGCATCAAGTGCCTGATGAGAGAGGGATTTGGGGACAAGACAATGCGGAGATATCTAGCACAAAATGATTAGCCAGAATGTATTGTTAATAAGCTGCTTATTCGTATAATTGGAAATGATTTGCAGCCGGGGTGTCAGTGGAGTCTGTGTGTGCTGCTCTGCTGGAGCGGGGCAGGTAGCGGCCCAGGGGACACTGTGCTGGCACTGCAGCTCCCTGCTCTGCTCCTGCTGCCTTCAAGGGCAGGGAAGGACACAGCCAGGTGAAGGACAGGCAGAAGGGGCTCCTGCTGATGGGGGACACAATTCCCAGTGTGGGAAGCACGGGGTGTCTGGGGGCAGAGTGAAACAAAAGCCTTCTGCAGCATCCTTACAGCACCCAGAGGGAGAAAGGCCAGGGAAGCTTGGCAAATAAGGCAAATAAGACCTGAGACTGCTCCTGCTTCCCAAAGCAGCTGTTTGGGACAGAATCATGAGGGAGGCCCCTCCAGAGCTGGGGCAGCTGTCACCAAAGGGGACCTGGGGTGTGGGATGCACACACAGCAGCTCAGGACTGACCTGGAGGATTCCACAGGTGGCTTTGCCAGGAGCACTGGATTTGTGAGGATTTGCAGGAGGCAGAGCTCCTCAGAGAGGGAAAAGCCACTCCTCAGAGAGGGAAAAGCCAGTCCTCTGAGAGGGAAAAGCCACAGAAGCCATTCCCCATTCCCTCTGTTAGCCCAGGCCTGCAAAGCACCTGGGTGCAGAATCAGCTACAGGGAAGTTTAAATGACACCAAACCCCAGAACATTTCTGTTCCCCCACCAGCCAGAGAGGAAGAAGAGCCAGGTGGGTCAACCTCACCACAGGCTGGGGGGGCCAGAAGGGTGACAAAACAAAGCCACCTGCCAGGCGAGAGCAGCAACAGCCTGTGGCACCAGGACAGGCCGTGCTCTGGGCTCAGCCACTTCCCCAAAAGCACCCTGACATTATCTTCATATTAATGTTGTAACAAAACATGGGGAGGTGTTTCCGCTTGAGGCAAGAGCTCGGCACTTCCCTCAGCTGTGTCACTGCCAGGCAGGAGGGTCACAGGGCACCCACACTGGCACGGGACACGCCAGGCAGCCCCCAGTGATGCCCCTTCCCTGGGCATGAGGATGGCCATGGAGCTGAGAGCCCTGTTCCTGCTGCCACTCTGCTTCCCAGGTAGGAAAGGGCTTATCCTGGGGACAGGGATAACCTTCCCCACCTCCTGCTGCCCCAGGAGCTCCTCCAACACCAGCCAGGCTCTGCTCTGGGCAGCTGCTGCAGGGGTGGGAGGGAAGGGCAGCCCCAATTCCCACCTCACAGCCAGGAGCTGCTGCCTTCTGGAGGCTGAGCTGGAACAGAGCAGCCAGAGCAGAAGGATAAAGCAGGAATTTATTAAAAAACCTCACTAGGCACAGCTGGGCAGCACAAGAGTCCAGCTGGACCACACCCAAGGTGACCCCAAAATGGGCACAAAATGGACAGCTGATCACAAGGTCTCACACTTTGATAAGTTCTGGTCCATCAGTATATTGGAGTTAATTGTCCAATTACAGCTTCAGGTTATGAAGCTCCATCCTCTTTGATTTTTTCTTCTCACTTCACAGTTGTTTTCGTTCTTGGGCCTGAAAGTTGTCTTTGGTATCAAACTAGAGAAGGAATTGTTTTGTCTGCCTGCTCTGCAAAGAGAGCTCAGCAGCACTGAGTATGAAACTTAAAACTACTCACCAAAACAGCACAGAGAATAAAAAATATAAAAATTATAACTGAAGGCATCAGATTGCTGGCATCACTGGGGCTGTGGCAGGGGCGAGCTGCTCCCCTGCCCTGGCTGCTCCCCTCTGCTCCTTCCCACCATCCCCAGCATTGTCCCTGACCCCAGGGGGGTGTGGACAGGGCAGGGTCCCCATTTGCCAGCAGGGACAAGGGGACAGCTGCAGACTCTGTGCCACACATGGCCCAGCACCTCGAGCACCCTGTGCTGCTCTGTGGGCTTTAATGCACAGCTGCAGCCCCAGCTCGAATCTCAGCACTGCCCTTCCCATTTCCAAGCAGGTGAACTCACCATGGGGAAGGGATTTTGGGGTTTTGGAGTCCTTGCAGCCATCGGTGTCTGTGGGGGAAGGTTGGAGGCAGAGTTTGCCTGTGTCCCTCCAGTGAAGCTCCTGCACCTTCACAGAAAGGGCAGCTGGGCATTGCAAGGGGCTGCCCAGGGAGGTGTGGTGTGTTGGGGAAAATGAAATCCATTTTACATTGTTAAACAATGGGATGGGAGCTGAAGGGAATCCCCTTGGGATCAGACAATCCCCTGTGCCTGCACACAGCTCCAAGGGGCACAGCAAACCCTGCCAGCCTGGCAGAGGGGGTCCAAAGAGCAGTTTTTAGGGTTTAAAATGTAACACAGTATGGGAATGTAAGGATTCTTACAGGCTGTATGGAAATGCCATAGGATTTGTATCTTGTACCAGACTGGCCAGTGAGAATTAGAATATTCAGCACAGAAGAAGATTTATTGTGTTGTAACAAGAACTTCACTCTCTTACTCTTGCTCTTTCTCTCACTCCCTCTCTTGGGAACTTGGCTCTCTTTGGGGTCTGCTCCCAAAGCAGCTCCAAGCAGGGCCCCCAGTAAACAATAAACCCCAAATTCCAAGCCCTGGCTGCAGAGATCTCTCATCTCCATCCATCCCAACCATCCTACCCCTGTCTCTCCAGTGCTGGAGTCACCATCCCTGGAGGTGTTTATGAACAGACTAGATGTGTCACTGAGTGCCACAGTCTGGGTGACAGGGTGGTGTTAGGACATAGGCTGGGCTTGCTGATCTCCAAGGTCTTTTCCAGCCTGGTTGATTCTGTGCTTGTGATTCTGCCATGCTGTGATTCTGTGCTTCTGCAATTCTGTGATCAGCTCCCCTCTCCCTCACCACATCTGATCCTTCCAGGTCTGCAAGGCCAAACCCCTGAAGCCCAGAGACGACGGGAAGGGGACACTCTGTACGTGCAGTGTCCTTATACAGCACAGACTGAATACTGGCAGTCAAAATACTGGGGCCTCCAGAGAGATGGAGGATGGATTGACATAGTGAACACCAACTATGAATACAACAAAAAATCCAAGGATGGGAGAATCAAAATAAAGGATAACAGCACTAATAAGACTGTGTCCATCACCATGACTGACCTCAAAGCAGAGGACTCAGGCACGTATTTCTGTGCTACTTACTACAGTGGATATGTACAGCTAAGGACCATCTCACTGAATGTTTTCAAGGGTGAGTACCTGTACCCCACCCAAAGCCAAGCTTTGTGAGGATGCAACATCATTCCTTCCCCTGCTCTGCCCTGCTCTCCCCCACAGCTGAGGGCTGAGCAGCTCCCCCTGATCCCCCTCCCCAGCCTCGCTCCCTGCTTTCCCTCCCACGCAGGGAGGGAAGGAGCCCCACAGACCTGGCTGGTCCTGCTGGCTCCCAGCTCCCTGGTGTCCTGCCCTGGTGAGGGGCTCTCCTGAGGGAGTTGCCCCAGGGCATGGTGTGTCCCAGGTTCCTGTGTGCCCAGCATTGAGTGGGCAGTGCCCACCGTTGTTGTTTCACAGAGCTGCTCAGGTGGGAGTTGGACACTCTGTCAGTGCAGTGCCCGAAGAGGAACGGCATGTCCTGGTGCCGGAGGGGGCAGAGTGACTGCACGGTCCTGGTGGAGACACAAACAGCTTCAAAGAAGAGTAAAAGTAAATCCCTTCAGGACAGGGCATCAATCAACTATAATGCTCAAGGGATTCCCACTGTCACCATGAGGCAGCTGCAGAGCCGGGACTCTGGTGTGTACTGGTGTGCACTGGGCTCTGGGACCACACGGACAATGGAGGTTGTGCTCTCTGTGTTCAAGAGTGAGTACCTGCCATATTCTCTGTGTCCAGGGTGGGCTCCTCTGCCCTCTCTGTGTCCAGGGTGGGCTCCTACTGCACTCTCAGTGTCCAGGGTGGGTTCCTACTGCCCTCTCAGTGCCCCAGAGTGACCCCTCCAGCCCTCTCAGTGCCCCAGGGTGGCCCCTCCTGCCCTCTTAGTGTCCAGGGTGAGCCCCTACTGCCCTCTCAGTACCCCAGGGTGAGCCCCTCCTGGCAGCCAGGTGTGGATGTGAACAGGTCTCCACGCAGGTGACATCTGTCCCTCCCCCTGCCCATCCTCCAGCACACACAGCTGATCCCTGGCACCTTTGAGCCAAAGCTCAGGCCTGGCCCTTCGTGCTCTGTCTGTTCCAAGCAGATGCTCAGGAGACGTTCCCACAGATGGGGCTGCTCACCCCAGCTGCTTCCCACAGAGCCAGACCAGTGGCTCCAGCACTGGTTCCCACTGGGTGCTGCTGGGATCCTCCCCCATGCCAGGCACTGCTCTTGCTCTGACCCCACAGCCACCAGACCCTATGGGCTGAGTGTCCCACCCTGAGACAACCAGAGCAGGGGGACAGGACCCCCAAATTTATGACAACTCTGTGTGGGGATTCTGGTGCAGGGGAGGTGGAGGTGGATGCAGCTCCAGTGCTGGGGAGGGGGTGCCACTGTGGGATCCCACTTTGGGGTGTCAGCACACATCCTGGCTGTTTTCCAGGGACCCAGCAGCACAGAGCTGAGCAGTCAGGCAACGTCTCTATCCAGTGCCACTACAGGATTGCAGACTACAGGGATGTCAGCAAAGCCTGGTGCAAAAAGCAAGAGGGGCAAGTGTGTAACGTGCTGGTCACCACCAGCTCAGAGCCCCCAGAGGGTCACAGCATGGCTCGGGAAGGTGTCAGGATCCAGGATGACACCCAGCAGGGCATTGTCACCATCACCATGGAGCAGCTGCAGCTGCAGGACTCGGGGGTGTACTGGTGTGCGCTGCAGGAGCGCTCGGGTCTGTCCCGCATGGAGGAGATCACACTCAACGTTTCCAAGGGTGGGTATGGATCTGTCAGGACATGTTTGTAGATTCCAGACTCCTTGCCCTGCTCTCTCTCTCTGTACTGCCCAGCTTACCCCACCTCCCACCTTGGCTCTGTTTGCCTGCCCAAACCCTACAGCTTTGGATCTTCTGGTGGCCCCCACCCTGTGGAGCAGCAGCAGGGATGGGAGCTGATCCACATGGGTGCTGTGCTGCTCCTCCTTAACCTGGGAGCAGCTTCAGCTGTCCTGAGAGGGGTT
This sequence comes from Certhia americana, assembly GCA_018697195.1. Taxonomy (NCBI): domain Eukaryota; kingdom Metazoa; phylum Chordata; class Aves; order Passeriformes; family Certhiidae; genus Certhia; species Certhia americana. The sequence goes on from JAGMWU010000028.1 coordinate 3,490,578, forward strand.
TCTGTCACTCAGTGTTTGAGAGCAGTCTTTTAGAGTGACTTTATAGCCCCTTTAGAGTGATTCATCCTTTGGCTTTTGAAGATCTTCCGTTGGGTTGTCAAGGGAACACCCTTAGACTTGGATTTTACAGATCCGTGACTTTTGGGATCTCTTTCAGACAATGTTTTAATGGTAAGGGAAGGCACTGAGGTCCCTGGTCATGGCAGAGCAGCACCAGGGCCAAGAACAAGCAGTGCAGATGATGAGAGGGGACACTGGGATGCTCTGGATGAATTCACAGGGCTCTGGGCACGGGAGCAGCAGTGGCAGAGGTTTCACTGCTGAATGCAGAGCAGCCCCACAGTGACCATTCCTCTCCTCATGTCTGTGATTGCAGTGGTGCCTCCGAGAGGTTTTTCAGACACTGAAGATAAAAGCCAAGATACTCTTTTGGGTGACAGCCCAAAACTCAGGTAAGGCCTAGGAAGAGTCTCTGAGCCTGAGCAGACAGGAGTTATTTGTGTTGTACACTGGGGCAGGCAGGCCCTGGGCACTCTGGTCCTGCCTCTAGAGGAATTGGGTATGACAGGATCCTCACCAAAGGTGGCCTCTCCTCCTCCAGCTCTTGCCCTAATTCCTAAGGAAGAGGCAGGTGGGTAAAATCATGTCACAACCTTCTGCAGGTGCCTCTCCACTTCTTTATCCTTCTCTCTTCGGGCTCTGCACTTCACATGAACAGAACACCCAGATTCTGCCCCTCAGCCTCGACTTTGCTCCCTCCTGTCTGAGCATGTAACAATGGGACAGTCCTTGGCTGCTCTTATTGCATTTACCAGTTAAATGTAAAGGATTTTTTCCCCCTTTGTACATCTGCTGTCATCAATGCTACAGCAGCACCATCATCCCTGCTCCAGAGAGCCTGGAATTGTGCTTGGAGCTTTGAACAGTGGCTGGTTTCTAGCCTGGAGAATGGTTTAGGAAAAGCTCAGAAGATAAAGCTAATAGAAAAATCAAGAATCAGGAAACAGGGGAAGTCCCCAGTGTCTCTTATTGCCCTCTGGATCAGCAGGGACTTGCCCAGTCTCATAGATGGAGGAACCTGCAGATCTTGCAGGAGAACTAGACCCTCCTTCCAAGTGAACTGAGCACACAAAACCTGTCCCTGTCCCTCCTTTGGTCCCTATTTGGTGATGGGCTGGTAAACCATCCCACACTGGTTTCCTTCCTTCCTTCCCCTCTTCCAGCTCCAACGGGAACACCTTCATCATCCTGACCGTGGTGCTGCTCCTCCTGCTCCTCCTGGCCCTCGTCACATCCATAGCCCTGGGTGTCAGGTACTACAAGCTCCTGGGGAGAACAGGTATGTGGAGCTGGGACTGTGCCATTAGGGCCTGCCCTCACTGCCCCAGGTGAGCTCACAGCCAGTGAGGCCTCAAGGCAGGCTCCTCCCTGCCTCCCTTCTCCATAAATCAGACCCAGGTTCCCCCAGAAACGCATAGGGGTGCAAACACCTCAGAGGAGGAGTAAAGAGAGCAAAGTGTTTGTCCCTGTGCCTGACACAGAATGACACGGACTCCAGATCAGAAGGCAATGGCTAAAAAGCAACTTTATTAGAAATGGTTCACACTTTTATAGTGTGCTCTGTGGGTTAAGCATGGATTGGTTAACCCCAGAAAACAATAATCTTATTGGAGAAGAAGGGACCAACACCCCTGGAAAACAATCCTGCAAAACAACACTTGTTTTTCCAGTCAAAACCCCAGGTGTTGAGCTTTGCTCACATTCTTTCCTCAGCTTTTCCCAGGCTAGTCCTGAGAAAAGCTGAGAACTGCTTTTCCCTGTTCACAGAGAGTGACCACAAGTGTTTCCCAGGCCCAGGGCAGAGGCACATCCCATCCCTGGGCAATCCCACAGCCCTCCCAAACCTCCTCAGGCACTGAGCTTTTGATGGATTTCTCTTACATCTAAACCCTCCGATTTTGCCTCATTCCAAAGGTAACAGAGAAGCAGAGGACACCAGCGACAGACCAGAGGGCTCAGCATGGGTAAGGAAAACAAAACATTTCCCACAGGGTGCCAAATCCCTGACCAGCAGTCTGGGAGGAGCTGTCAGACCCACCTGGTGGGGAGCTTGGAACTCAGTTTGGTGATAAACAGGAGAGAAATGGTATTTAATGCCAGCAGAGAGAGCAATATTCCTGACTGGAGAGAGAGGGGGGGTAATTAATGCAAGGAACTCCAGTAGGAACAAACCCAGTGGAACCAACTCTAGTAACCCCTGAGAAGGGACTCGAGGATTAGCAGGCAGGGTCAGAGCACGAGGCTGTCACCTGTAACCAGGAGAGGTGGTGACAAAAAGAACTCTCTGTTCTTTCACCTCTGTCACAATCAAATTTTGACACTGCTTCTTCTTTCCTCGTGGGAAAATCTCATTCTCCTGGCAGCAGCAGCAGCAGCCTGGCACTGACTCATGCTAAGGAGGGTTTTCCCTTTCTTTTTTCCAGCCTGGCAGCTCTGGGAGGAGGGAAAGTGCTCAGGATGACAGCAAAGGGCCAGCATACATCAACCTGGATGTGCAATCCCACGCCAGCCCCGAGGATTCTCTTTACTGCAACGTGGAACCGAGCCAGGCTCCCAGGAACTCCCAACATGTGGAATACACCGTCATTGCCTTCAACCAGTCCCCAAGGAAGGACAGGGAATGAAGCCCAGCGTCCCAAACGAGCCAGGAATGGGAGAAAGGAACTGGGATATAGAGGGGGAAGGAGGCGTGTGGATGGACAAGCTGAGTTTTGCTGCTGTGGGTGTGGCATTGCCTGAGCACTTCTGCATTTTTGGCTCCTGTTTTAGGGCCAAGCAGATGTTTTGCCACATTTGTGGCAGATTGCCTCAGGTTGGGGAATTCCCAGGATCTCTTGTACATCTGCTTTCCCAATCCCATTAAAGTGCAGAGTCTTGGAGGGGCAGGTGTGGAGGCCTGGCCTTGTGAAAAGGAGCAGTCTGGACACGGCTGGGTGGGGCATTCCAGCTGTGTCCCGGTACAAACCCTGCCCCAATCCCAAAAATTCAGCTGCTGTGGCCAAGCACACTCATTCCAGTGCTGCAGGCATCAAATACAAACCTTGCTGTGGCTGGGTTCGTTTTTCATGGAATGGGTTTGGGGATGTGGAATGCTGGATTCTAAGAATAAGCAGAACCAACTCCTGCACTTCCCTGTCCCTGCTGGAAACGCTCCAAATGACAGATTTTATTTAGCAGTCATGTGGTGAGCAACATTAAATGGGTTTATGGGGTTCAGTTCCATTTCTCCAGGAGCTCTGGCTCCTGATTTCCCTGCCCCAAGCCTTGCTGGAGGTGACAGGCCAGCCCTCATTCCCAGGCCGGTCACATCCAACAGGCTTCTCTTGCCAGGGCTGCAGCAGGGAGGCTGATGGAAATTTGTTGAGATTTTTCTGACAGAAAGAAAAAGAAAATGGTTCTGGAAATGGCTCATTCAGCCCAACATTCCCCTAATAATTTGCTCTTCGTGCAATTGCACTGGGTGAAGCTGTGGAAGAGTAAGAGCAAAAAAAACAGTGAAGTGGAAGAGAGGCATTTTCTGGAAGGTTCTTGAAGAGAATCCAGATTTGTGCTCACTGGCACAAGAAGGAACAAAAAACTGCAATCAGTCACCTGGCAGAGAATTTCTGCTCACTGTGAGGGATCATTTTCTTAACCACTAACTCAAGGAAAGGCACATTTAGGAATGGCCAGGCTTGCAGGTTTAGCACCAGGCCAGTGTAGAAAGGTCCGTGGAAGACACAAATAAATAAATCACCTGAAAAATGAAAAACCAGCAGCCCACCCCCATGAGTTTGCTGGTGTTCTGGGGGGTCCCTGGCTGCATTCCTGAGCCCCTCCAGCATTGGCTGGCTGTGTCCCCAGCCCCATTCTGTGTCCTTTGTGCCAGGTACAGGACACAGGTGAGTGCTGGGCTTGTTTAAAGCACCCACAGCTTCTCCCAGAGCACTGCCCCTGCCCTGCTGGCTGTGGTTGGATTTCAGACAAGGATGCTCCATGCACAGGCTTTTCTTTCTCCTCAACACCCAGGGGATGATGTCTCTGTCCTCCTTCACCCTCAGGATGCTGCCAGAGCTACCACGAGAGCCTCCCTTTCAGCATTCCAGAAATTCCCCGCTTGCACAGCTCCTGGAAATAATTTATCATGATTTATCACTGTCGTGCTTGCAGTGCCAGCACAAGGGGATGGCTTCCCACTACCACAGGGATATTGGGAAGGAATTCTTCCCTCTGAGGGTGGGCAGGCCCCAGCACAGGGTGCCCAGAGAAGCTGTGGCTGCCTCTGGATCCCTGGAAGTTCCCAAGGCAGATTTGGAGCACCCTGGGATGGTGGAAGGTGTCGCTGCCCGTGGCAGGGATGGAGCTGGATGAGCTTTAAGATCCCTCCAGACCAAACCATTCTGTGATTCCCTGATTCTGTGAAATCCAGACACGCGGGCCTGTGGTTTCAGGCCACCACATGCTGCTCCTTCCCAGGCTGACTGAGCTGTGGCTGCCACTGCTGATGCCTGAATTTTCAGCCCACGAGAGCAATGCTCATCCCTGGAGAATTGCTCAATGTGCAGGATGAAGAAGATGCCAAGTTCCTGTGCTCCTTCCTTCCGGCACAGCAAGGAGGGGGAGAGGAGCTGCCCATGGGCAGAGCCAGCATCACTTCTCTGCAGGATCCTCTCCCGTTCCTTCCCTCCCCAGCTCCATGCAGAAGCTCCTGCACCTCTCCTTGGTCTTTCTGGCAGGTAAGAACTGCACCTGTGGCTTTGGGACTCAGGTAAAGGGTGAAGGATTGGGGCAATGTCTCTGTCTGAAGGCTCCGCCCTCAGAGTTTTCCCTTTTCCCTTTATTTACCAAAGGGTCACCCATCAAAGGGTGATCCCAATGCTCCCAGATTTCCTCACAGGGATCCTTTTGAGTCAGAACAGGAACTACTGAGGAGAGAAGTCCTGTGTGCAATGTGAAATTGCAAAATCCTGGCTTGTTTGCATTAGCAAATAGCATTTACATAGATGCAAATGAGCACAGGCAGGGCTCGGGGGGAGGGAAATAAAACCCAGTGAAGGGCACGGCTCTGAAATCCCGGACACCTGGGTTTTCCAGCATGGAAAGGAATGTCCATCTGAAATGAGAACCGAGGGACAGGGCCCAGCTGGGGCTCTCTGCAGAGTTTTGGGGATCTCAGATCCCCACAGCAATGCAGGGAAAGGCAACAGACTCTGGCTGTGGGAGCACAGGAACCTGTCCCAGAAATTGGGATGAGTTTGGGGAAAGTTCACTGGGGCTCTGCCCAGTGGCACCCAGGAAGGGAGGAGGAACACCAAGAGTTTCTGATCTGTCAGCAGAATTGGTTGAAAAGGCAATAACACAACATTTTCCAGAGGGACATCAGGGAATCTTTGGATCATTCTGTTTGAGAGCTGTTTTGCAGTGCTGTGAGAATTCTGGGGCTGAAGGGGCAGGGCTGGAGGGAGGAAGGGCAAACAGGAGAAGCAGTTAAAGAGTTTTGGAGGGATTAAACACGACTGGAGTGGATATTCCATGAGTGGATATAAACCCTGAGTGGAACAACCAAGTGGAGCAGCACATCAGGATAAAGCCCTGTAGGTGTTGGATACTTGCAGAGCACAGATTCATTTTAGATCTTCTTCCAGTCAAGCTGAAAGAACTTCATATTTTTTAGTTTACAATTCACTTAGAATTGTTGAAACTATTGTAAGAAGTGTTATTAAAAGGCTCAGCCAGTACAAAATCCTAACCAGAGCCTATTTTTAAATTTACTTCTGTTTTATCATTACTTATGGTCTCACAAAAGCATTTGCCTGTGACTTTTTTTCACTAGAAATAGAGATTTCCACAAATACCACACTGCACTTCTCTCTGGAAATATTAATAGCTCAGACTGTCCCCTCTGCCTCTGCCTGTCACAAAGAGGAATGGAAATTAGAAATGAGGAACCAAGACAATAAAAAAAAAAGTCAAGCAGACAAAGACCAGTTGTCAACACGGTTAAAATTAGTAAGATATTAAAAGATAGGGTGGAAAAAAAGTTAAACTGGATTTGGAAACTGGGAGTGGGATTCAGAAGGAAGCAGTGAGCAGGGCACTGGTTTGGAGGTGAGAAATTGGGAGAAATTCCAGAATATCTGAGATAAAATCTGAGTCCATTGGGTTGGTCATGGGGGAAGAGGACAGGTGACATGCTACGGGTGACAGCCTTGCAGGTGACAGTGCTCTACAGGTGACAGTCTCCTGTAGAGACTCCTACAAGTGATAACCCCACAGGTGACACCCCACAGATGACAGACCTACAGGTGACAGCCCTACAGGTGACATCCTTGCGGGTGACAGTCCTATAGGTGTCAGCCCTGTGGGTGACAACTCTACAGGTGATAGCCTTATGGATGACAGCTTTATGGGTGACAGCCCTACAGGTGACATCACTAGAGGATGAAAATGACTTTTCAGCTTCCCCACAGTGAGGGATAGCCTTGGCTCACCTCCCTCCATCCTTCTGTCCCTCTGTCCCTCTGTCCCTCCATCCTTCCATCCCTCTGTTCCTCTCTCTATCCCTCTGTCCCTCCATCCCTCTGTCCTTCCATTCCTCTCTCTGTCCCTCTGTCCCCTCTGTCCCTACATCCCTCTGTCCTTCTGTCCCGTTGTCCCTCTGTCCCTCCATCCTTCCATTCCTCTCTCTGTCCCTTTGTCCCTCTGTCCTCCATCCCTCCATCCCTCTGTCCCCTCTGTCCCCTCTGTCCCCTCTGTCCCCTCTGTCCCTCCATCCCTCCATCCCTCCATCCCTCTGTCCCTCTGTCCTCCATCCCTCTGTCCCTCTGTCCCTCTGTCCCTCCATCCCTCCATCCCTCTGTCCTCCATCCCTCCATCCCTCTGTCCTTCTGTCCCTCTGTCCTCCATCCCTCTGTCCTCCATCCCTCCATCCCTCTGTCCCTCTGTCCTCCATCCCTCCATCCCTCCATCCCTCCGTCCCTCCACCCCTCTCTCCCCTCTGTCCCTCCATCCCTCCATCCCCCTGTTCCTCCATCCCCCATAGCATCCTGTGCTGCACAGAACGTCACCGTGGTGGCCGCCATGGAGGGGGACACCATTTCTGTCAACTGTTCCTACGACGCCCGGCAGTGGTGGCGGGAGAAGAGCTGGTGCCGTCAGCTGGAGCAGGGCCGGTGCCAGCCTGTGGTGAGAACCCCTCCAGCCTGGCTGCCCTTCCCCAGGAACAGGAGAGGAGCCACCTCCATCAGGGACAACGCCCGCGCCGGGCTCCTGACCGTCACCATCAGGCGCCTGCGCAAGGAGGACGCGGGGCTGTACCAGTGCCAGACGGATTTCCTGGGCCACACAAAGAGCCTCAGGAAGGTGCAGGTGGAAGTGCTGGCAGGTACGACCCGGGGCGGCGAGTTTGGAGGGTTCCTGATGGAATTTCACGGGTTCCTGATGGAATTTCATGGGTTCCTGATGGAATTTCACGGGTTCCTGATGGAATTTCACGGGTTTCTGATGGAATTTCATGGGTTCCTGATGGAATTTCATGGGTTCCTGATAGAATTTCACGGGTTTCTGATGGAATTTCATGGGTTCTTACTGGAATTTAACAGGTTCCTTTTGGAATATCACAGGTTCCTGATGGAATTTCACGAGTTCTTACTGGAATTTCATGAGTACCTTTTGGAATTTCACAGGTTCCTACTGTAAATTCACAGGTTCCTGATGGAATTTCACAGGTTCCTGTTGGAATTTCAAAGGTTCTTACTGGAATTTCACAGGTTCTTACTGGAATTTCATGGGTTCCTATTGGAATTTCATGGGTTCCTATTGGAATTTCACAGGTTCTTACTGGAATTTCACAGGTTCTTACTGGAATTTCACAGGTTCCTGTTGGAATTTCAAAGGTTCTTACTGGAATTTCACAGGTTGTTACTGGAATTTCATGGGTTCCTATTGGAATTTCACGGGTTCTTACTGGAATTTCACAGGTTCCTTTTGGAATGTCACAGGTTCCTTTAGGAGTTTCATGATATCTGCAGCTGCCATTTGAGTCAACCTGTACTTTTGTCTCACTCTGAGGAGGTTCTGTGTTTCACTGCCTCTTTTCATTCCAGGTTTAGGGCAGTGTGACCTCACTGTTAGAGGGTACCTGACACATCACCCCCTGACTCAGCTCACCTGGGCTACCTGCCCAGCCAAACACCACCCAGAAACATCTGCAGACTAAACTGTTGTGTTTCCATCAGCAGCTGACCTGGTGACCCACACGCCAGAGGAGCCCAGAGCCGTGCAGAGCATTTCCAGGTGAGCCCAAAACTCCTCGAGCTGAGATCTCTAATCTCAGTCCTAAGACTAAGGCAGCACTACCAGAGATTTTTTTCAAGGTTGGACCATCCCCTTCATGGTTGCGTTTCTGGTTCCCCACAGAGCCCCTCCTGATTTCACTGTTTTCTACATCCTCGCTGGATTCCTGGTGGCCAAGTTCATGGTGGCCGTGCTGGTCTGTGTTGTTGCCCACAGCAGGAAAAGCAGGGAGAGAGAGCAGAACCCAGGCCGGGGTGAGCAGCAGGTGCTCCCGTTGCCTGCTGACCTTGGACATGACGGAACCGGCCTCTCCTGGGAGGGTTCTGCCTGAGCCAAGCCAAAGGGAATCCATGGAAAAGGAAAATCAGGCGTTTGCCACCTGCTGTAAGGAAAGGATCGCTCCTAAGCATGGCTCTGGAAGAACCTGTCACTCTGGAGAAGGAATGTCCCCATCTTCTTCATCACCTCTTCCCTCGGCACCTCATCCCCAGGCAGTTATTCCAGACATCATTCCCAGGATTATTCCATCACTGAACTGACACCCCTCAACTCTCTGTCACCTCAGGGCACAGCCAGGTGACAGATTCTGTCTTTCCAAGGGGAGGAAGAGCAGCTCCCAAAAGCTGCTTTGGACAGTGGGGATGTTTGGAGAATATTCCTGTGGAAAGCTGTAAGGAGCTGCAGGATATCCCAGGTGTGGGATGTGGTCTCCTTGCAGCTCCTTCTCTTAAAGGACTTTGTGAACACAGGAACTGTCTCTCTGTTGTTCTCCCTGTGTTTTCTCCCCCCATGGAATTTCATTTCACAGGTTCCTACTGGAATGTCATCGGTTCCTATTGGAATTTCAAAGGTTCTTATTGGAATTTCGTGGGTTCCTATTGGAATTTCATTGGAATTCAATTGGAATTCAATTGGAATTGCTGTTCATCCCTCCCCACAGTGAGGCTGCACTCAGCTCTCCAGGCTCCAAACCCATGGTCACTCACATTCCTTTTCCCCTGCAATACTAAATAAAATCCAGCTGACTCTCTGGCTTGGTGTGGATTCCTGCAGGACACCAGGTGACAGCCGTGTCCCAGAGCAGAGGTGATGCTTGGAACACCCTGGAGTGTTTAGAACATCCAGGAACACTCAGAGCCAGCATCCAGAGCCCAACCTCTCATTGCCTACAGGAGCAATGACTGAAATTTGTTTATTTTCATTACACTTTGAGGTTCTCATTTTTAGAGCAGTTCTGTGTTTTGTCCAGAAATTGAAATTCCTGGTGGGACATCTGTCAATATTTGTCCTTCTGAGGCCTTTCCCTCCCACCACTGTGAGGTTCTCAGTCTTAAATCAGCAACTTCTAGGGAAGAAAATCTGTGTTTGTTGCTCTCTCCTGGTCCAGACAGGTGACCTGGTGTATGACTGCATCCACAGAGAGGAATTTGCCATCTGAAATAAAATAGCTCCAAGGAAATAAAAAGAAATTATTACAGGTCAGTGCTAAAGAGCTCTCTTCAGAGAGTGGAAATTCCCTAAGACACAGATAATTTCTGAATTTCTTTTTTTTTTTTAAAACAGATTTTTGATACATGCTAATGGCATAAACAAATTGGAGCTGTCTGGTGGAGAGGAGTGCCTGGCTTGGCTTCGTTGATAAATGAAATTTTATATTTACACAGCAGATGGAACAGGCTCTGAGCAATCTGAATCTTTGCAGGAGGAAAAGTCACTGATTTTTCCGTAGCAGAAATCCCCAGGGATGGATTTATGTGGGAAAATCAGCTGCTCTTTGTCACTGTTGCTGTTTTTTTTCAAGTGGAAGATCAAAGGCAGACCCAGAGAAGGGCCAGTGCATCCCAGGGAGGGATATTTGTGAACACTGGTGGCACTGCAGGGAGGGATCCAAGCTCCTGAGGGATGTCCTTGAGCCCTGGTGGCACTGCAGGGAGGAATCCAAGCTCCTGAGCCTCCCCCAGTCTCCCCAGTGCCAAGGCAAACCCTGCTGGGATGGATCCCCTGTGCCTGTGAGGGTCAGTGATGCCCTCACAGAACTCCCCTTGTTGGCAGCGGGGGTGATGCACTGCAATTTTCATCCTGGAAACATAATCCAGTGTAAAGCACACAAAGTCCCCTCCCAGGTTGACCTCATCATTTGTAAATAGGAATGGTGATATCCTGGTTTTCCCTGCTGTCCCCTCGTGGGGATGAGTTCCTTCCTGCCCACCACTGCTCTGGTTGCTGCTGTTCTCCTCCTCCTCCTCACAACATCCAGCAGGAGGAAAAGGGCAGGTGAAGCTCCTGAATCCTCTTGGCTGGTTTTCCTGCTCCTACAGCTTGTCATCCCAGAAACCTGGAGTGTTCACAGCACTCCTGGGCCAGGGAGGCAGGGATGAGCTGGGAGGGAGAGTCAGGTTTAAAAGGAGCAGGGAAAGTTTTATACTCATGATGCCTTCAGTTTTAGCTGTTATATTTTTTGGACTTTGTGCTGTTCTGGTGGGTAGTTTTAGGTTTCATATTCAGTGCTGCTGAGCTCTCTTCACAGAGTAGGCAGACAAAACAATTCCTTCTCTAGTTTGATACCAAGGACAACTTTCAGGCCCAAGAATGAAAACAACAATGAAGTGAGAAAGAAAAACATGGAGGATGGATCTTCATAACCTGAAGCTGTAATTGGACAATTAACTCCAATATACTGATGGACCAGAATTTATCAAAGTGTGAGACCTTGTGATCAATTGTCCATTTTGTGACCATTTTGGGGTCACCTTGGGTGTGTCCAGCTGAACTCTTGTGCTGCCCAGCTCTGCCCAGTGAGGCTTTTTAATAAATCCCTGCTTTATCCTTCTGCTCTGTCTGCTCTCTGTTCCAGCTCAGCCTCCAGAAAGCATCACTAACAGAGTTTCTGTCCTTCATGGCAGGAAAGGAGATGGACTTTGACAGACCCCAGTCAGAAATCCCTGGTGCCTTGTGCAGGTTCACCACTCCAGGGGATTATCAAACAGTTCCATCCATCCCCCATGGGCATGAGGCTTCTCCTCCAGCTCCCAGCCTAGAGCTGTCTGGATTTTTTGGTTGTCTGACACCTTCTTGCAAAGCAGACACAAACCTCTTCGTTGGTTTGAGGAAGTCCCAGCCCTTCTGCTTCTTTCTGCTTGTGGCAATAACAAAAATACACAATGTTGGTCGTTAACTTGCCTTGAATCTGCAGGAACATCAAATCTGCATTGAAGGAAAACTTTGCTACTTGAAATCACCCCAAATATCCCGGGAGTTGACTCTGCCCAATGCCTCAAACCTTAGGAAGTGCAGTTTGTGCAAGCTTCCCAAACACCTCTGAGCTCACATTCCCTTTTGTCACACATCCCCTCTGCTTTTCCCCAGTTTCATGAGACCAGGAGTGTTGAAGTTCTTCAAATCTCACCTGTCTCTCCCCTGACAGGAGATTCCCTTTTCCCAAGTCCCTGTTAAGAAGCCAAACTGGATTCTTGGTTGTTCTCTCTCTCCAGGTTGTTTATTATTTTCTGATCACCAATTTCTGCACCCCAGGCTTTGCTTTGCACCAGCTTGGCCTGAGGGAGAAAAGGCACCAAAAAGCCTCCAACACACAGAATCAAGGTTCTCTTCAAGAGAATTCATCCAATTCTCACCAAGAACAGACATTATTTCTATTTTTCTACCAATAACCAACTCAATCTCTATTCATGTGACACTGTGGCAAATTGTGCCCAATGTTCCTGTGTCCCCAGCACTGCAGAATGTGCAGGAGATGGAGAAGGAGGAAGGAGCCTGAAACCCACAAGGATCCTCCAGCTTGTCTTCATCTCCTTTCCATGCTAACAAACCAAAAAATCTCAATTTCTCCCCCTGTGATAAATTCCATATTCTGCTGGTATCTAATTGACATTCTGGAAAGTTCTGTTCCATCCCAGAGCCTGGGAAGCCCTTTCCATGGATGAAGGTTGAAAGCAGTGTTTGTCAGAGGGTTTGGATCCCTTCAGACAAGCAGAGGAATATTCTGGGATATTCTGGTTCCAACAAGGAGGAAATATTTGCAGCTGTAGATGAACCAAGGCTGATATTCAGACACCAAAACTGCTGCCCTTAAACCCACCCAGCTGCTGAGGGTGGTGATGGGGTGAGGACACAACTTCCCTGGAAAATAACTGCACTTTTCTACCAGCTCGGTGGGCAAACCCAGAGGAAAGCTGTGATGCATTTGCTGTTCCAAATTCCTGTATTTTTAAATAGCAGGGAGCTGTAAACCCAAATACAGGAAACTGGTTGTGTCTGGCAGCAGCTGATACAGCACCACAGCCAGGACAAGGGAGCTGCTTCCTCTGGACTCCAATATTCACAAAAAAACATGTTAATTACTGCCCATTCTGATAAGATTCAGCAAAGTAGTAAAAACCTGCTTTATTTTAAACCTATGAGCTTTTTCCTGGGCTTCAGAGACACAACCAATGCATCTGACATGTTCTAATAAACAAGGGGCTTCTTGGAAAATATTTGTCTATTTGATAGTATAAACTGTCATCAGCTTGAGCTCCTGGGGTGGAATTTACACTCCAAGGTATTGATTTGTTTTACAAAGAAATAACTTTGTATTTCCCTGTTTGTTGTTTATTAACACACTCCCGTGCTCCAGGATAAATCCAGCTTGACTTTATTACAAATTACACCCCTGTTGATCCAACTACAGAATCATGTTTTCGTGGTGATAGGAGCAAACATCCCTCAGGGATTATGGATAAATCCCCAAATTCAGCTGAAGGAGATTTCCCTCTTAATTCCATGTGCTGGAGACCGAGGATGCTGAACAGGACACAAAAATGAGTTTAATTTTTTGGATATCAAGATTGCAGGAAGGCTCCAGCCTGGAAACTGGGTGGCAGGGGAGGGAAGGAAGGTGGAAAGGCAGGGAATACATCCATGGATTGGATAAACTCTGCTTTGTGAGTGCTTATGCAGTCCTGAAGGTGAGGGTGAATGAGAAAAGTGAGTTTTGTTGACTGCTTTGATGGGGCTGCACAATACCAGTTTATTTACCATTATATCCAAGATGATTTTGTTATTCTACTGCAAATTGTCCAGAGGGAAAAAAAAAATCTAGAAAATTACATCATAATAGCTAAAAAAACTGATTTCTGACTTCCTAAACAGGCTTGCATGATTGTTCTCCTAATTTCCTGTCCCAACTTCCCACTCTGCTCTTACATACTGTCATTTCCTTCTTTTTTTGTTTGTTTGTTTGGGTTGGGTTTTTTTTTTTTGTGATCATCACTGTATTGACCAATTCTGGAAAGAACTCATGACTGCCAGCTTTGTGCTCCGGGGGTTTTGAGATGCTGAAATGTTTGTGTGGAGTTTGTTAACTATTAGCATTAAATATTTCTGATATTGCAGTGAGTGTGCAGTTCCAACCCTGGGAAGAGCAGCATGCCCAGAGGGATTACAGGAGACTGGGAAATTTGCTGTCTCCTAAAGCATTCAGAGCCTACCAAGAGGAAAAGTTTCGTTGTAGCAAAACACAGAAATAAGCTCATTCTGAAGGTTTTCATTCAGCCATGTTCAGGCTAAAAAAGATAATGGCATGATCCCTGGGAGTTAGGGGTGAGGAGGAATCACCTTCCTGGCAGGTAACCTGGAATATAAAGGAATTAAATCTTGGAGAGACGGGCAGATGAGGATGGAGTGGTACCAGTACAGATCCCATCACCACTTCCATGGACACTCCTGGTGCTCCGGCACAGCTCCCAGGTGACTTCAGGGATAATTACAGAACACAATGAATGCTGCAAGAGGTGATGGAGCGTCTCCATGAGTGCTGTGCCACAGTTTTGTCAGGACATGGAGCCACTGCCGGGCACCTTTCCTGTCCCCTTCCAGGCAGGAATAGCTACACAGCCTCTCTCTGCCCAGCTGAGTTTGTCTCACACCTGAGGACACATGGAGCACCACTGGCCTGCTCAAAGCCTCCTTCCTTTCCCTTCCTTTCCCTTCCCGCCCGCTTTCTTTCTCGTCTGCCTTCCTGCCTTTTTTTATCTCTTTTCTTCCTTTCCCAGCTCTCTGAGGGCCCCGCTCAGGTCCTGGGGCAGAGCCTTCTCCCCTCTCCCCTCACACCGCCATCTTGAGGCCCCACCTCATCCCTCAGACAGAACCGCAGGCCACAATGGAGGGTCCCGCTCCCAGAGAACCCCCACACCAGGAGCACCTCAGAGGGGACACCCCAGTGTCCCTCAGTCCCCTCAGCACCCACAAGCCTGGCCCTGGGGCTGCAGGAGCAGCACCTGTGGGCTGAGGGGTACCAAAATGGCTGTGCTGGCTCCACAGGGCGTGAGGTGAGGGCAGAGGCATCCAGCCACCTCAGAACAGGGCAGGGGCTGTCCAGCCATGCTGGGTGAGGACAGGGGGATCCAGCCACCTCAGAACAGGGCAGGAGCTGTCCAGCCATGCTGGGTGAGGACAGGGAGTGAGGGCAGGGGGATCCAGCCACCTCAGAATAGGGCAGGGGCTGTCCGGCCATGCTGAGTGAGGGCAGGGGGATCCAGCCACCTCAGAACAGGACAGGGGCTGTCCGGCCATGCTGAGTGAGGGCAGGGGGTGAGGACCATGCCTGGTGAGCACAGGGGCTGTCCAGCCATGCTGGGTGAGGACACGGGGTGAGGGCAGAGGGTGAAGGCACTTCTGGGTCAGGACAGGGCTGTCAGGCCATCCCTGGATCAGGTCAGGGCTGTCCAGCCACTTTTGGGTCAGGATAGGGCTGTCAGGACATCCCTGGATCAGGACAGGTCAGGACACGGCTGTCAGGACATCCCAAGGTCAGGTCAGGGCTGTCCAGTCACTTTTGGGTCAGGTCAGGGCTGTCAGGACATCCCTGGATCAGGTCAGGGCTGTCCAGTCACTTTTGGGTCAGGTCAGGTCTGTCAGGCCACCCCTGGGTCAGGACAGGTCAGGTCAGGGCTGCCCAGACACTTTTGGGTCAGGACAGGTCAGGACACGGCTGTCAGGACATCCCAAGGTCAGGTCAGGGCTGTCCAGTCACTTTTGGGTCAGGACAGGGCTGTCCAGCCACCCCAAAGTCCCCCCTGCCCTCCCCACACCCCATCACAACATTCCCAAGCCAGAGTAAAACCTTCTCAGTTTATAAATTTTATTAGCTGGAGAGTGTACACAGTACTTACAATTGCATCTATTAAAGACCAAAATACACTTGAAAAAATGCATCATATAAAAAAAATTAAAAACTTTGAACTATGTACAAACTTTGCCTGACACTACGTTAAGCTCAGGACCCTCCCACACCCCTTCACAAAGAAAAATTTATTTTTCCCCTCTTTTTAACATGCAGGGCCTTAAAATCATTTAACATCACTTGAGGACCATTTTTTCTCCAAATCCTGTTCTTTACACTCCTGTAAATCTGGGTTTTGATGGGTTTGATGCTTCACTGCTCTGGGTCAATCAAACACATTTCTCCCCAAGCCTCCTTTTTCATCCTCACTCACTCTTTAACTCACTCCTAAAGAGGAGTTCTTACTCAATCTACAAAGAATTCCAATTTAATTACTAGGGAGGTTTAAACTGGACATGTTTCCAATTTTAACACATTTCCTGGGAAAAGAAATCAGATAATTTTGGTACCGTGGTGTTGACTGCAGGCTCCAACCTCACCAAATAAACAACTTTCAGCAGTGATACACAGAACACAAAACAAATAAAAATATAACAGGAGCACTCAGACTTTTACATCACTATTTAAAATATTAACAATAAGAGTTTCTAGAACACAAATCCATACTTCTTCACACACAACCTACAACAGCTGAGAACCTAGATATGAAGGGATACTCGGAAAAAAGTTTACAAGTTCTTTAAGAAAAATAATTAATTACTCATTAAAAAAAAAAAAAGAGGAAAAAAAAAATCTATGTCAGAGCAATAATCTTGCTTCCCAGCTCTCAAAAAGGTGTTTCAGACAGAGATTTACCATCAACTGAAGAGCAAAACACATCATGGAGAGGCTCTTACTCCAGCACACAAATATTCCACCAACAAAATGTACAGATGCTCCCCCCCCAAAAAAATAAAATATTTACAGTAATGCTGCAAATCCAACTAAAATCCCTTAAGGTGAGCTGCACGTTCCTGAAATTGGGGCAGATCCCAGGAAATGCTGTGAGAGTCTCAGGTGCCAACTGGGGAAAAGCAGCACCGTGCTGGAACTGGGCAAGGATTTAAGGCAGAAGCAGCCAGAGACGATGCCATCAATGTTAAAAATGGCCTTGAAATGATTAGAAATAAATCCTAATTAAGAGTTGTGAGCGGTGTCTGGTCTAACTCAGGACAAAAACTGAAAAGAAGGAGGTTTCTTTGCTTGCCAGGAGCCTGGCCAGCTCCTCCTGCAGCTGCCCATGGCTGAGGTTCCTTCCCAGGGCTCAGAATTCCCAGAACCAGAATTCCCAGCAAGGAGCTGAGCTGCATTTTGAGATCCAGCTGCCAATTCCAAACCCCATCTGCAGCTCCTCCTTTTCCTGCTACTGCCTCCACAGGGCATCCTTACACCTGGACAGGATCCCTCTTCCTCCAGGATTGCCTGCTCACAACAAGGATCCAACATTTCTCCTCCCTCCTCTCAGGTTTTGTATCTTTCTGTCATCCAAAGGAAATAGAATTTTCCAGGCTTGGTTCTTTTGTGTCCTCCCAGTCTTCTACAACTTGCTGATTTCTCCTCTTTAGCCATAAGCTTCCACTAAACATGGGAGGGAGGAAATAAAATTTTCAAGCTGCATTTTTTTATCACTTGAAACCAGCATTCACTGAATTTAACTCAGTCTCACCCATCCTTGGCTGCATTTCCTCATAAACTCCTCGTTCTTCAGCTTCACTTAGCCAGGTTCACGTGCAACCCAGCAACATTCCTGACCCCAAACTTCACTGCTGTGATCCAGTTTAAACTACAGGACACCAAAACTGGAAAATCTGGGACTCCAGCAGGCAGATGAACCCCAAAGCAGCTGTGTAAATCATCAAGGTGAGAAGGGACAGGAGTGGAATGGTGAGAAATCATCTGATAAATGCTTTTAACTACTACTCCCATCATCAAAATTCAAATTATAATACGGCAGGCTTTGAATCTAAATTAAAGCTCTGTTCTGTGGAGATTCTCAGCCCAAAGCCAGCTGTAGATCAGGGAAAAACCCTATTTTTTAATAATGTAAGTACTGCTCCTTCACTAAGTGCCACTTTTGTTTTGTTTTTAAGAGCTTAATTTCTAAAAACCATGAAAGGTTCATCAGTATCTGCCTTCATCTACTGAGTCCTTCAGGTACCTCAAGCTGAGCTGCTGTCCTGAATCATCCCTCACTCTGGAATTGTAGAACTGATTCAGGCATCAGAAATTCCATCCCAACAATGGACAAGTGCCACCACTGACACCGAGGGTTCCAGACCTCTTGGAGGAATCATGGATTTCACTGGCAGGTGAGAAAGATTTAAAAACAAACAAATAAACAAAAAAAAAAATAATCCTTTGGAAGAGATTCACTTACAAGTTTCAGTCCTTTTTATACTCGCATCCAGTTTGCTTCCAAAGCAACAAATACTGGCAATGAACATCCAAAACCACTCAGAGCCTGATTTACTGACCCAACCCCCCCACATCACCCTCTCCCACCCCATTTCCAAAAGAGACACAACACATCAAGTCCTGCAGTAATCATGACTGTTTCTAGCATTGATTGGATGGCTGAACCTTTCCCAGAGAAGAAATTCTTGACACATTTACAAGGTGGAATTGCAAAAGAATCCCCTTCAGTTTCTGCCAGGGTCAGAAGTGCAACAGCAGGGCCCAGCTCAGGGAAAAGCAAGTCCAAAGGGATGAGGAGTGGATGGAATAACAAACCTCTGCTGGGCCTGTGGTGCAGCCACTCAGTGCTGGTTGGAGGAGCTGGAATCTGTCCCTGGACAGGGCTGAGCTGCACCAGCCACAGGGATTGAGGGGGGAAAATAAAGGAGAACCACAGGGATGGGTGCTCAGACTCCAAATTCCCCGTGCTGGATCAGGAGAGGGCACCAAGAAGTCTGCAAGGTTCTGTTTGTAAAGTTAAAACCTCAAGCACGTTCCTCAACACGTGGTGCTTGCTCTGTGTGGAAAAGGACAGGCTGTGACATGGAGATTGTCCCACTCCAGGATTCACTGGACACTCTGGGCAGGCAGGAGAGGCTGGCAGGAGGGATGGGAATTCCCTTCAGGTGTTTTTTCCCTGGAAGCAGGGGTTAGGAGACCCTGATCATCTGTGTCATCGCTTCTTCGTTGCTTTGAGTTGGATCCTACAGACACAAAAAGTTGGAAATTCCACATTTTTTCACCAAGCAGAGAGAACCACACACGACTATCAGGAGGAGACATTCTTGCACTTCCCTTGCTCTCCAAAAACGTCCTATTTTTCCTGGGTTTTACAGGCCAGGGACATAAAAACCCTAATACCTCCCAGGAATGTGTTGTTTCTGGTATTTAGGAAGACTTAGGACTGGTCCAATATTTAGGAAGGATTTTAGTTCCAAATAAAAAACACTCCCTTAAGGCACAGGACTGCTCGAAAGCACAGAGCAACCACACAACCTGTTCACTCTACTCCACTGTGTCCCTTCCTTTGAAAAATGCCTTGCATCTTTTATGCAAATCAAGATGCAGCTAAGAATCAGATATTCCCATTCTTTAATTTTCCATCAGGTGTAAAGATAAAATGTCTCTCTACCTTTAATTCATGTCCTGAAAAGATCACCCCAGTACCCAACCAGAAAGGCTGTTTTACAAACACAGAATGTTTGTGTGCATTTATCCTAAAAACCACAAAGTGAACACACTTCTATCCACATTATTGTCATTTAACTCCTCAGGGCAAACATCCCTTGCTCCCCACAACCAGTGACAGGAGGTTTTACTCCCAATGCTTGGAATAAATTTAAAGGCAAGGAGGCAAAAGGGGCAACAGTTGGAAAACTCAGAGGCAGGGAGGGCCAAGGGGCAGCAGCACAGCCCAAAAACCCAAACAAAGCAGCACAGACCCCTCTGATGCGTGTCCTGAAGGGTTGGGAAGGGGATTTGCCCCAAACCCCACTCACCTGCATGTGAGGGCTGTCCTTTTCCTTGGGGGAGAAGAAGCGACCCCCCTCTCCCCGTTTCCTGGCCATGGCGTGCCGGTGCCGGGACTCGTGCAGGTATTTCTGCAGGGAGGGAGGGAGCAGCTGAGTGTACGCCACACGCTCCCATACACTGCTTTCCCAGGGGAATTCCCAATCCCCCTGTCCCCAGACACACTCTTTCACACTGCCTTCCCATGCAATTCCCAGTCCCCATAACACCACTGTAAAACTGAGGAACCCCAAGACTCTAATCCTCATTTTCCAGCCCAGGTGGGATTCTGTGCCCTTCTCACAGAGCAGTCCCGTGTTAGATCCCAGTTTTACTCTCACCCTTCTCTCTTTGGGGATTTTTCCCTCTGCTTCCAGCTTGGCCCGTGCCTGCCTCCTTTTCAGGATGCGGTGGTACTGCTTGGCATTGACATAGAGGGGTTCCTCTTCCAGCATCTCTGCTCCAGGCAAAGGGATCCTCTGGATGGCTGGGACTGAGCCAGCTCCAGGCACCATCTGCACAGAGAACCTGGCTTTAGGCCTTGCAGCTCAGCGCACAAACTGAACACAGAAATGTCATTAAAAACCCCAATATTGAAAGAGAAAGTGGGGTTTGCTCAGGTAATGCGCAGCTACTTAAATGAAAAGGAGAAATAAAGCTGTTGTCAAACTGCAGAGCCAATTTAAACAAATCAATTCCTGATCAATCCTGCTGAGTTTTCCTGATAAAGGTAAAAGTTCAATACAATTCCTTGGCTGTGTTGCTGCTTCTTGGATAATTAAACCAACAGATAATGGCCAGGGCTTCCCTTTCTTTTGGGTTCTCTCTTATTTCAATTCTTTCTAAGCCAACACTGCAGAGCTGCTGACATCTAGTGGGGACCAACAACATTCAAGAGCCTCACACTACAAAATAGGAATTGACAGGACAAACCTCTATAAATGATGGAAACAAATCCTAAGGGATCCTCAAGAAAACCAGAAGTGACTCAAATCTATTTAAACCTTTGCTCATCAGCTCAGTTTGGATTTCAGTTTCTAGATTTCTGAGCTGCTGTGGGAGAGAGGAAAGTCCAGAGCAAAGATCACAGCAGGATCCTGGCCTTTGAAACTGAAAATTTGTATTGTTTAAACTTTAAACTAATGGAACTTCCAGAGAGGAGTGACCACAGTCTCTGAACCTCAGTGAAGAGTTTATCAGAGAACCACAGGATGGTTTGGGCTGGGAGGGATCTCAAGGATCACCCAATTCCAACCTTCTGCCTCGGGCAGGGATACCTTCCCCTATCCCAGGCTGCTCCAGCCTGGCCTTGGACAATTCCAGGGATGGAGCAGCCACAGCTGCTCTGGGCACTTGCCCACCCTCCAGGGAGGAATTCCTTCCCAATATCCCACCCAACCCTGCCCTCCTTCATCTTAAAGCCATTCCCACTATCCTATCCCTACCCTTGTGAAAATCCTGCTAGATTTGAGTACAAACACCTTAAAGCTCAGCCTCCAGAGGCAGCAGTGGGAATTTCACACCTACCATGACCATTCCCCCTGAATTGACCACGTTCCCAGCCACTGGCAGTGTCACTGTGACCGTCCCCTGGCCACTGCTGGTGGTGTTGGTGTTGGCTCCTGTTTGGACAATCTGGGCTCCAGCCAGGCTGGCTGCAGGAATGGTGATCATGCCTGTAACAGGGACTGTAACTTTAAGGAAGTAGAACACAAAAGGAAAATAAAAAAAAAAAAAAAAAAAAAGGGAAAAAAAAAAAAAAAAAGAAACAGAAACACGCACACAAAAAGAAGGGAACAGCATTAGTCCCACTTCTGTGTTTTACTCATTCATCCTTCCAAAACATGCAGACAGTCAGGAAAGTGTTGAAGTGAGGGATTCAATTCCACCAGAATTCCTGGTTTTTGCATTTGTAACCTCCCTGTGAGTAACCACATTGCTCTTGAGGTGAAAAATCAAAATTCAGGGGGTTTATTCTACCAGCCCTTGCCAGAGACAAGGAGATTTTCTGTTTCTGGGGAAAGAACCCCGGAGTGAATTTCTACAGAGCACACAAACACCACAATAAATAAAAAGCTTCTCCAAGAGGTGCCCTGGGTGTCCCCAACCCTCCTACCTTGCTGCAGGATGGTGCCATCAGCATTCACGGGCTGGTACACGATGGTCTGGCCCTCAGCAGCCTGGGCAACCTGCTGGCCTTGAACTGCTATCTGCTGCTGGGTCTGAACAAAACAAAGAGCACGGAAACATTACAAATTGCCTCTTTTTTCCCCCCCAGTGTTTACAATTCCTGAATGAACACGTGGTGCTTGAGGTGTTCCAGGTGTCTGTTTGTGTTGCCTCATTAGCAGCAGTAAGGATTAGGCTGGAGCACAGAGCAAATACCTGGAGATCAAACACCTGAAGCACACGTAAGATGATTTTTCCAACAGTTCAATAATGAAAAAAACCCCAAAAAAACTAAATTCTAGGTTTCCTGTCTCACTATGAAGATGTGAAAGGAAGAACTGCTCTGCTCTGAAATTTAATTTTGGCCCTAACCAAAAGCATCAGCAGAAACCCCAGGTGTGACTGGACTACTGCACACAATGGCCCAAGTATGGAATTAGCAATGCTTCATGTTTTCAAAATTCAACAAAGAGACAAAAACAACCACAAACCAATAAAATACAGAAACACGATGGAGAAAAACATGCAATCTGATTTTTCTGCCCCAGAGTCATGTATGAAACACTACAAAAACATGACACTTATTCTCAAGTTCTCCTCAATATTAATAATTCCTTTTTTTTTTTTTAATTTTTTTGTTCACTTAACCACATCTTAAGTCATTTGTCAAGTTTCTCTTCCTGTTCCTCTGCAGAAAAGCCTTTCATGCTGGTGCAGTTACCTGTGTCTGGCCAGCAGTAACTGCAGTCTGGGGCTGCTGTATAATGATCTGCTGGGTCTGGCCCTGCTGCCCCTGTACCTGCACAGCCTGCCCACCTTGAATCTGAATCTGACCTGGCTGGACCAACTGAATCTGTGGAAGAAAGAGTCAGAAAGGAACATTAACTATGCCTCTGATTTCTCCCTCCTCGGCCTCAGCATGACCAAGTCATCTCTGAGGGTGATTTACTGTTGCACAGAAAAAGGAAGCAGCCAGTGTTCTCTCTCTTTTCTTTTTTTTTTGAATTCCAGTTGAAAATGAGGAGTTTTAATGGATTGCTCCCTGTGACACAGCCACCCAGGGCAGAGGGAGCAGCGTGCTGTGGCACCGTGCTCCAGCAGTTCTGCACTGCTTACACAATAAATCACTCAGGAGAAATCAATTATTCACATCCACTGGGAACAAATAGGCAGGTGGAAGAGGAGGACTAAGATTTAAGACATCTGGGGGGGTGTTAATTATCCAGCACTCAGAAGTACTTCTGGGATATATGAAGTTGTCCTCAGCTTTGCAGAGTTTTTCCACCGCTGTGGAACATTCTTAGGTTAAAAGAGAAGAGCTGGAATATGGTTGGAAGTTTGTGTTTAAAAACATAGTTATGGGTTTTCCTCCATCAACCAGACTGGGAAGAATCTCATATAAATTACAGTGGTTTTCAACAAAGGAAATATTAAATAAACCTCTGAAAACACCAAGATATTATTTGCCTTCCTGGACTGTGCTGGGTTCCTAAATCCCATCCTAAATCATCAGGACACTTTCATTATGCCAGGTTCTTCCTTTTGCTTTTGAGGAACACTTGGACCACCTCCTTAAATTTACCAACTGCCTTTTAAACAAGTAATTACTTCCAAAAAATCCATTTTCTATACCTCCCTCACTACTGCCTTCTGTGCAACAGGGATGTTAAAATCCCCCTTCAGCCATCACATCTCAGAGGGGCTCAAGCACAGTTACCAGCAAGAAACTTCCTCAGATAATTTTTTTTTTAATCCTCTTTTAGAGCCATAAATTGAACAGGCACCAGATCCCCCAACAACCTTGCAAGGGCCAGATAAAATATCCCAACAAACAAAAACCCTGCTCTAGGGGAAGGTATCCCTGCCTTTGGCAGGGGGGTGCAACTGGATGAGCTTTAAGGGTTCATCCAACCTGAATGGTGAAAAACCCCAAACCAACCCAGCACT
>JAGMWU010000028.1:3522694-3535014 GCA_018697195.1 Certhia americana
CCTTGCCTGTGGCCGTACCGCCGCCTTGCCTGTGGCCGTACCGCCGCGTTGCCTGTGGCCGTACCGCCGTGTTGTGTCAGGCGATACCGCCGTGTGGACTGAAGACGATCCCCTCAATCCCCGCGAGGCGGGTTCGCCCTTTCGCCGCGAGGCGGTGCCGCTGAGGCGGTACCGCCAATGTCCCGCTGAGGCGGAGCCGCCGTGCCGGCTGAGGCGGTAGCGTGTGGCCGTGAGGCGGGGCCGCCCTTGCGGCTCGGCCGGAGCGATGTGGGCGGCGCTGGGCAGGCTCGGCGTGGCGCAGGCCGTGGGCCCGGCCCGGCTGATCGCTGTGCGCCCCGCGGGTGCGGCGGCTGAGGGGCCCTGAGGGGTGGGAGGAGGAGGAGGAGGGTGATAATGGTGATGAGGAGGAGAGCGGCAGCCGGGGGTGTCCCCGGTGCGGTGACCCAGAGCTGGGGCCTCCTCACGGGCCGGAGCTGTGGTCAGCGGCACCGGCATCTTCAGGGGTGTCATGGTTGTCCCGCTGTCACAGATCAATTAGGCTTACCCTCTCCCCCTCTAACACACTCTTACTGCCTAGCTTGAGGTTCCTAATAATTGTTTCTCTCTCATCTTTCCAGCCGCAGGAGCCTTCTCCATACCCCAGGTTACCATGGCCACCCACTTCTCCAAGGATCAGGAGGAGAGAGTGCGTAGGAAATGGGTTATATGGGGAATTATTGTCTGTGCAGAGAGCCCTTCCCCTCATGACAGCCCTGACAGCGCGGCGCTGGCTGCATCCTGCAGCTTTTGGGAGCAAAGTGGTTGCCAGTGCTGAATTCCGTGTGCTTTTTGTGTGTAATATCAGTGAGGCAGATGCTGTGCAGCAGCACAGAGCTCACCTGCCTGCCTCAGCACCTCCAGACTGGTGCTGCTGGAGGGGTTTCACTAATCCAGCTGTGCTCTCTGTCACATAATTACCTTTTAAGCTTTGATTTTATAAGATTACCTGCTGAGCTGGCACGTGATGTTCATAAATGATCTTGTTGAGAAGGCGGAGTGAGTTTGTAATTCTGCGTGTGGGGTGTGGAATTCTCTCGAGTGGGTTTGGAATTCTCTATATTGGGTTTGTCATTCTGTGAGTTTGGGTTGTAATGCTGGGAATTTGCTTTGTCGTTCTGTCTGTGGGGTTTGTAAATCCATGCGTGGGGTTTGTAATTCCCTCCCTTGGGTTTGTAGCTCGCGCTAGCTCAAACACTCAACTCTCTGCAGAGCAGACTGAATCCCTGCCCCTCTTGCTGCCTGGTCCCCAGTGCCCTGAGTGCCCAGGTGTGTTTCTGAGGAGGTTTTGTTGGCTCTGCTCTGCAGATCAGGTGTGTGAAGGGGGATTTGTTCTCGTGCCCGAGCACGGATGCCCTGGCTCACTGCATCAGCGAGGATTGCCGCATGGGCGCCGGCATCGCCGTGCTCTTCAAGAAGAAGTTTGGAGGTGTCCAGGAGCTCCTGGATCAGAGTGAGTGGTGCCTGAAGGAGCTCCTGATTTGCAGCAGGGAGGGGTGTTGGAGCTGCTTGGGGTTATGGAGTGTGGCTGTTCTAAAAACTCCTTGGTTTTTGTGCTTTAGAGAAGAAGACTGGGGAGGTGGCGGTTCTGCAGAGGGACGAGCGGTACATTTATTACCTGGTAAGGGCTGGGGTGGCACTGGGACCCCTCCCCAGAGCTAAACTGTGTCGCATACCAGGTGTTAATAGCTGGGGGAGGGGTTGGTCATGTTCATGGAATTAGGGAATCACAGAATGCTCCTCCTGAGCAGGGACACCTTTCCCTATCCCAGGGTGCTCCAAGCTCTACCCAGCCTGGCTTTGGACATTTCCAGGGATGAGCCAGCCACAGCTGCTCTAGGCAACCTGTGGCAGGACTTCTCTACTCTCACAGGAACAATTCCTTCCCAATATCCCATCTAACCCTGCCCTCTGGCAATGTGAAGCTGTTCCTGTTGTCCTGTCACTCCAGAGACTTGTAAATAGTCTCTGTCTTGGCTTCCTTTGGGCACTGGAAGGGAGTTTCTGGAATGTTCCACTCATTAAGAAATGTGTCCCCAAACCTTGCTGGTGAGGAGCAGCCAAGCTGTGCATCTGCATTTCACCTTTACATGCTCAGAACTGGCTGCTAAATTAAGAGTGTTACAAGCTGTGAAACATTAATTCTCTGCTCAGGTCTTTCCACAGAGCCTGGGTGAGGAGTTTTGGGATGTCATGGAATGTGTGTGTTGTAACTGCATTTATAACAGACAGAAGTTTGCAGATGTTATGCCCAAGGCACAGCTGAGCTTTTCTGGTTTTCTGTAGATTACAAAGCAGAAGGTTTCTCACAAGCCCACATATGAGAGCATGCAGAAGAGTTTGGAAGCCATGAGAGCTCACTGCCTGAACAACGGAGTCACCGACATCTCCATGCCCAGGTGAGGGGCTCAGGAGCTGGAATGCCAATGCTTGGGTGTTCAATTTCTAGGAGGATGTCTGAGGGATGATCCCCTGCTGTGAAATAAGCATTCAGTCATCATCATCCACCTCTACCCAACTCCTCTGTTCAGTTGAGCAAATCTAATTTGCATTTTCCTGTGCATTTGAGTTGTTTCTCCCCATGTTCTGTGGGTTTATGGGGAGCTGAGGCAGGTCCCCCTCAAACTGGGCACAGCACAAGGCCCCCACAGCCCTTTTGGTGCTTTATCTTCCAGGATTGGATGTGGACTCGACGGCCTGCAGTGGGAAAAGGTGTCAGCCATCCTTGAGGAAGTGTTTGAGAACACCGACATCAAGATCACAGTTTACAGCCTGTGAGCAGAGCAGTCAAAAATCCCCATTTCCCCCAGTTTTGGGAGCAGAACCTGGGAACTGATGAGGGAGGGACCTGTGTGGGGAGCACGTTCTGCATCCGGCTGTCACTCCCAGGAGCTTCCAGCAGCAACAAGCTCCAGAGAAGTTCATTTGGGCTGTTAATTAGCACGAAGCAGCGGCGCTGTGAAAACCCTCGAGGAGCTCCCAGTGTGTCCCTGCAGCCACCAGGTGTCACTGGGGCTCCACGGAGCCGCTGCCTCCAGGGGACTCGGGGTTTGTTTCTCTTCGGCTGGCTGCTGAGGAGCTGCCCCAGGCAGCGCTGGCGCCTCTGCTTTGTTCTGTTTGCCACGTCCTGCCCGACACTCGGGTCACTGCTCTCACAGGTGGAACGGTTTCATTGCTCCCTCCCGGTCACAAATTGGGTTTGCTGAGCTCGTCTGCTCGCTCAGGATCATGCTGTGATGTTAAATAAACAGTGCCCTGCTGTTGGATTGCTACCTGTGGCTGTTCTGGGGGCAGGCTGGGATTGCAGGGAATGCTGGAGGGGAGTTAATACACCTGGTGGGTGTTTTCTAATTTATGGTCTGCAGAGCTCTGTTTGGTGAGGATCCAAACAGGATGATGTGCTCTAAAAACTCACAGGATGGAGTTTAAGGTGGGATTTTCACATTTCTTTGTTTGCTGCATTTGTAGTCCAGGTGTTACACAAAGGTTGGTGTTTGTCACCCAAAAGAAAAGCAAATCAGTACCACCCCTGTTCCTGAGATCCATGGAAAATTCCTGATTTGGGAGAGTTTCTTCCAGAACTGAGGAACTCCCACAGCCATTTCCTTTGTGTTTGCTTTCCCACCCTCCCACAATTACAAATCTTTTGGACTTCTCTCCTTCTGAATGCCCAGAAAAGTGCCAGGTGTGTTGAAGAAGTATAAAAATGGGACCTAAGAGTTGGGAATTTTGTAGCATGACAGGGTTCCCAGTTGGATTTCCTTGGGAAGGGACTGGGTTAGTCAGTTCTGTGGGGTTTTTTGCTGCTGCAAATCGTGTTTGTCTTTAAGATCTCCCTATCCTCATTCTCCCTGTTCCTTGCCCACGTTTTGTAAACCTGTTTGGTGGGGAATTGCTGGAGCTGGGCAAAACAACCTTGGACAAAGAGGAATTTGGAGCAATGAGCTAATCCAGAACAGACATTGAGGCTGCTCATGGGTTCAATCCTTCCCCTTATTTGTGTCTGGGTTTTTCTTCTGGTTCCTTACTCATGGTATCCCTGTGAGCTTTGTTTTACATGGGAAGTGATTCTGCTCTCCAACACTTGTGTGTACTCTGGAAATTTTTTTGGCATTTAGTTCTCCCTTCCCAGCTACAAAATATTCCCTGTGTGGCTGTCCTGGGATGTCCTTGAACTCAGACTTGTCAGGTTCAATTTAGGACTTCTTGCAAGTAGAGAAGAAGGAATAAACAGTGTTTTGGCTTTTGCAGTGGCTTCCCATTTTATTTCACTTTGCTTTTCCAAGGTTTATATCCCAAACATTGTTTGATATCCAGTTCTTGGGCTCTATCATGATTTGGAAGAGAGCTGTTGGCCCTGAATTAAACCACAGCTCTGAGTGTTGAGGAGAACAGAGGGAGAAAACTTCTTTTTCACTTTAAATCCCTTTCTTTTCCCCTTTCTAATACTTTTATCTAGCCAGCAGCTTTGTTCTAAGGTCTCTTCCCATGAAATATTCCCACAACGTGATCCCACAGCCAGCCTGTGGATCACTGCCATCCCTTTCACCACAGCATGGGTTTGGTTGGGGCAGGGAGGGGGAGGAACAAAAAACACCCAAAAAATCCCAAACACCAGAGGTCTGTGTTGTGTTGTGTGTGTTCACAGTCCCACAGGGCCTTGTCTCCCAGAGGATGGATCTCCATCCTGCTGGAATCAAAACTTTGGGAAGCAGGACTGTCCCAGGTGTCCAGGTCTGTCACATCTCTTCATGGATCCTTCCTGATCCTGGGGAAGGAAAAAGAGATGTCATTCTTCAGTACCCCACAGAAAAGGGAATTTTGCAACAACTGGGATTTCCTTTAATGGTGTTTTTTAAGGGGTTAGACTTTGGAGTGTGAGTAAAATCCCCTTCAATCTCCTGAACATGATCCCTGTGGGGAACAGGGAGGTGTTCTGGTGGCCCTGGAACCTTTTTATTCTTTATTCCTGAAGGAGAAAACAGAAAAGCACTAAATCCCTTGGGAAAGTGCTGTGGGGGAACCCCTGGAAGGGGAAAGTTGGTCTGGGATTGTTAACAATATTCAGCTGGCAGCAAGAGAAACTGGAACCCAACTTAAAGAGAGCAGAGTTAATGACTGACCTGAGCCTCAGTGCAAGATCTCAGCCAGCTTCTCCTCATAGTACTGGAAATTCTCCTGAATATCCTCCCAGGGCACGAAGGACTTGGCCTCCTCCCCTTCCTCCTGCTCCACAAAGTTCTTCCAGACATACTCAAAGTCTTGAGGCTTCATAATCCTCAGCTTGCAGCCGGCCTCCTTCATGCTCCTGAGGGCCGCCTGCATCTCGGGTTCCTCCCACATGAAGAGCCTGCCCACCATGATGGTGAGGCGCAGCCCCTTGTTCTTGCGCAGGGCCTCGCAGATCCTCTGGGCACAGGTGACACAGGGGCTGGAGGACACGTACCAGGTGACATCGTGACGGGCAGCCGGCTGGCACGTGGGCAGGATGCTGTTGAAAAACGCCATCTCTGCGTGAGCGGCCGCGTGCTCGTCCTCCAGGTAGCCCCGGCTGGTCACCGGCTCCTTGCCCTGAGTCTCCACCACGTAGCACAGGAAGGTTTTGTTCCTGCCTGAGCTGTATTCCACATTCCTGAACTGGAATTTGAAGAAGATGGCTGGGAGGCGTTCCCTGGGAACAGAGCAGAGAGGAGGCTCAGAGGCAGATCTAGCTAAGTGTCACAGTTCTTCATTCCCACCTGTCTCTCCCCTGACAGGAGATTCCCTTTTCCCAAGTCCCTGTTAAGAAGCCAAACTGGACTCTTGGTTGTTCTCTCTCTCCAGGTTGTTTATTATTTTCTGATCACCAGCTTCTGCACCCCAGGCTTTGCACCAGCTTGGCCTGAGGGAGAAAAGGCACCAAAAAGCCTCCAACACACAGAATCAAGGTTCTCTTCAAGAGAATTCACCCAGTTCTCACCAAGAACAGACATTATTTCTACTTTTCTACCAATAACCAACTCAATCTCTGTTCACGGGACACTGCAGCAAATTGTGCCCAATGTTCCTGTGTCCCCAACACTGCAGAATGTGCAGGAGATGGAGAAGGAGGAAGGAGCCTGAAACCCACAAGGATCCTCCAGCTTTTCTTCATCTCCTTACCATGCTAACAAACCCCAAAATCTCAATTTCTCCCCCTGTGATAAATTCCATATTCTGCAGGTATCTAATTGACATTCTGGAAAGTTCTGTTCCATCCCAGAGCCTGGGAAGCCCTTTCCAAGGATGAAGGTTAAAATCAGTGTTTGTCAGAGGGTTTGGATCCCTTAAAACATGCAGAGGAATATTCTGGGATATTCTGGGTTCCAACAGGTAAGGGTCACACTCTTGGGTCAGCCCTTGTGTGGGACCATGGATAAATCACTGCCCCTGATTTCTCTGTGTTCCAAGGTTTAGGTTATAAAATATCCAGGATCAAATCCAACTTTACTGTGAAATTGTGGATTTCCTGCTGGAGTCCCTTCTGGTAAACTTCACCTACTCTTTTAATTTATTGTCCACATCTTCCCTTCTGTGACTCCATGATCACCTCATGATGGAACATCTCTTGGGATGGCTCTGGAAAGGGATGGAAAAGAGTGGGGAAAAAAAGCACGTGCTTCCAAGAATAGCACTTTTCCTGCTTGGTATCGTGGATAACAAGTGCCTCTTTGGCTAAGCATTCTTTAATTAATGATTTTTTGAAGGGCAGACATGAGACACCCATTCCAGAGCGATGTCTGTAACGAGTGGTTTCACAATAACATCAGGTTTTTAAAATACATCAGAGGCACAGGGAATTTCATCCCTGATTTAACTCTCTGACAGCAAAGGGGTCACAGCAGTGACGAGGTTGGCTCTGAGTTTTCATGGAACAGCTGAAGCAGCAGCAACCTGCTCCAGGATGGATTGACTCAGGCTGGATTGACTGGGAGCTGCATTTAGCCAGCCCTTCCAGCTGGATTTTATTGCTTATCTCAGCGTGTGCCTGAGCTTAGCTGGGATGTTCACCTCCATTCTGCTCCCAGCTATTTGGAATCTGCATTAGTTCAGTTAATAACGTTCCAATAAGGAATAGGAACAACACTCAGAGCCCAGCCCAATGCCTGGCAACCCTTTCCATGAAGAAATTCCTCCTGCTGTCCTCCCCTGGCACAATTTGAGGCCATTTCCCCTCATCCTGTTATCTGGGAGAAGCGGCTGATCCCCACCTGGCTCCAGCCTCCTGTCCTGGGTTGTGGAGAGTGAAAATGTTTCTGGAAATCATTTAAAAGCTCTTCACAGGCACTGAATTCCCCAATATTCTCAATATAAACCCCTGTTCTGACAACAGGCTGGAGTGGCACCGCTCACCTGAGGATAGCAAAGGTCAAAATTGAAACCTTCCCTGAAAAGCATCATTAAATGGCATTTTTTAGGGATTTCTAAATGCTCCAGCCTAATTTATCAGTTTTCCCTGGGTAGCAAAGTGATAGATCATATTGAGAAAAAAAAAAAAATTGAAATTTTGAGGTGGACTCTTCAGGCTGAGATTGAAGTTGCTAAAATCAGGTGGGCTGGAGGAAGGAGCAGCTACCCAGTGTGACCCTGGCACTGTCACACAGGAGAGAAGGAAATGAGGGAATAAAAATAAGGATTATCTAAAAGAGGAACAAGAAATTATCCCTATAAGGAGCCTCATATACACCTGGGGAAAATGGAAATAAATGTGGCAGGGAATGCTCCCAGATTGGAATTACAAACTGTGTTTAGCCAAAAAAAAAAAAGAGATAATATTCTTAAAGAGAGTAATTGGCTTCCCAGTGATTCCTGGAAGCCAGACTCCTCCTGGAGCTGTAAACAGCAGGGTGAGAACTTGGCTGGGAGTCCTGAGATGCCCCTAATCCAAGGGCTAAAGCTGAAATGCAACATAATTGGGTTTAAGTGCTTCTTCCCTGGCTGCAGTTGTGTTTCCTCATCGCTCCCACAACTGCCTTGATTGGCTGGGAATTTGTAAATCGTTGGAAAAACCCGGGTGGTGATCCCAGGGCAAGGCCTGGCCTGATCTCCTGGTGTCCTCCTTTAAATGAAAATAAAAAATCCCTGGGGTTTCTGCAGCACCTCTTTGGGGGTCCTTTAGGATTTCTGCTTCGCTTCCTCACTCTCCCCTTTGCAGGGTGGAAAATCCTGGAACACCCGTTACATTCCAATAAAGGATTTCATTGCAGGAGGGTGCTGAGGAAGCTTTTCAGCCGTGGTTAGCCCAGGGCCTTGGGCTTAGCAGGGAAGTTTGGACATCCTGCTCAAGTCCCTCAGCATTTCTTACTGCAGAACTGAGTGCTCCAAAGCTGGAAAACCCAATTTCCTCATTAAAATTCATTTTAGGACATGTCCTAAATGTTCAGAATTTAGCCCAGTGGTTTATAGCCACAATTTTTGGTGCCTTAGCTGCATTCCTAGCAGAGGGATGTTTCCTTAAAAGCCACTGCAAATCTTTTTTTTTTTTTTTTCTATGATTATCTGTGACAGAGACCACCCCAAGAAGGTTCTGGGTTTTTTTTTTCACAGCACTCGCATTTTGAGAAGAGAATAGAGATTTTTTTCCTCCCCTGGGCAGGAATGGAACCCAGTTTTGTGACAGGGGTGCTGTCCTGCCTCCCCCATCCTGGTTGGCACAAGCAGCCAAATTTCACCTGCAGAGCTCATGGCACAGCCAGAAGAACTCCAGGGGATATTTTGGAGGCCTGAGCTTTGCTTTTAAGTAGCTGGAAGAAATCCTGGGTTTGGTTTATTTGCTGGGACAATCCTTTGGTGGCTGATAAGGGAAATGTGAGGGGGGAAGGACTCATCCTGCTGCTCCTACAGGGAGCCCTTGGAGGGAGCAGACACCGAGGGCTTTTCCTACTTGCAGCTGTCAGTTATGGCTGAGAGTTCAGCTTCCACCAGATCCCTGTGATATCCCACTTTTCCAAAGGCCAGGCTCCCTGCTGCCCTGCTGCCTTCAAAACTGCCTCTTGTTTTGGAGCCTTTCTGCAAGCTGGGCTTTTTGGTTTCTTTATAAAAGTCAGGTTCCAGCTGTGGCTGTGAAGCTCTTGAAAATGTGAACCTTTAGGTCTCTTGAAAAATCTGTCCCTCAGGCCCATCAAGCCAATCAGCCATAGCAGGGGTGTTTTTCCTGATCCACAGGTGGAGAAATTCTCAGACAAGAGCCATTGATCACAGCAAGGAATCAATACCGAGCTCTCATCAAAGCCAACACCTCCATCCTCATCCCATCAGCAGGGCTGGGAGGGAACCAGCACTGCAGAAACAGAGCTGCTCCTATGAAACACTTCTGGGCCTGCCTGGTGGGAGTCCATCCTCTAAAAGTCAGCAAAACTTAGAACAAAACCCCACAATAAATCCAAACCGTTTTAGACTCTCCACAAACACGCTGGCAGAAGACGCTGCTTGTGTTGCCCGACCTAAAAGCTGAGACAGAGCTGTCTGAACCCCCCCAATTCCATATTTAAATCCCAATCTCTTACCCTGTCACAATCTCAAAGGGTGGCAGATCCTCCCTCTTCACCTTCTTCTTCTTGCCCTCGCCCTCCTCGGCGTTGTCGGGTTCACCATTCTGGGCGTTGCTGGGCTCCTCCTGCTTCTCTGCCATCTTCCCCAGGACCCTGGGACCGAGCTGTGGTCACTGGGAGAGAGAAAGAGCAATTTCTGAGAGCTCTGGGAGCTGAGAGAGGAGGGAAAACAGAGCTGGGAGTTCCTGCCCCAGGCACAGTTGTCAGGAACTAAATATGGAACAAAGCGGCGGCGGCGGCAGGGGCTGGACAGGGTTGGGTGACCCAGGGCTCTCGGGTGTCACCTTCTTCCCCTGCCCTCCCCAGCTCCTTTCAGCGGTCCCTCTTGCTCCCCTTTTAATTTCAAACCAAGTGACAACTTCACAGTGGGCGGGATGAGCCCATAATTTTCCCTGATGGAAAATCCTGGAAGCTCAAATGTGTATTTATCCCTTGGGGTGAAGGATGGCTGGCACAGGGCACCTCCCTGCTCTCCCAGCCCTCTCCCTCCTCTGCCAGTGCATTCCAAGGCTGACCTTGAAGGACCAGCTCAGCCTGGCCTGGCTCAGTCAAGAGGGGAAGGGGTTGTGGCCATTTTGCTGGAAAATCCCTGGGTTTGGTTTCCTGGATCACCCGGAGCATCCCAGAGGAGACCTGTGGTTCCTCCCACCCTGCTCATGCAGGACTCTCCTCCTTGGAGCTGTAAATCCAAGCCAGACCCCTCTCCCAAATATTGGAAAATCCAGCTGGAATTCCCAGTGGGCAGCAGTGCTGCTTCTCCCATTGTTCTGCACTTTCCTCCCCATTGTCTGAGTATTCCATAAGTTTCAGTGCACTGGGATATATCTGGGTTGGAGGGGTTTTCCCTCTTTTTTTTTTGTTCCCTTCAGGATTATATGAAACTCTCCCAGCATTTCACTCTCGATTTCAATCATTTACAGTTTGCATCAATCCTGCTTGAGCAGAGTTTAATAAAAACCTGGGTGAGGTTTTCCCAGGGGCCAATCCTGGCCGTGCCATGAGGCAAAGGAAGTGGGAAAAGTGTGGCTGTGCAGGATTTTGGAATCAAAGCACTCTGGAAATCAAATCTCCAGTATTGAGGGCTCTGCACTTTGCTCACAACCCACCACCAGCAAACTTTGAGTAAATATGGAATATTCAGTTGTATTTGATGGAGTATTCAGTCAGTATTAGTGGAAAAACCTGCTCTTAGTTTGAGGAGGAGAAGAGGTATTCCATAAAAATTAAATCAGTGGGAATATGTGCTTTGGAGCCAAGTCAGCCTTTGTGATCCTGTTAAATCCAGCACTTTAGAGCCTTGGGAAGAGGCTGCACCATCACAAAGCAAAATAAATCCACACCATCTGGCAGGTCATTCATTATCAGAGAAAATTAATAACAAATTATCACAGATAATTAATTCTGGCTGCTCTTCCCAGCCCCCTTGCCATCACCCTGCCTTGCTGTGCCAGATAACCTTTGGAGCTTTGCCCCAGTGCCACCATGGATGCAGTTTGTGGGGTCAGAGCACCCCTTGGATGAGTTGTTGTTTAGGTGGTGTTGTTTAGGTGACAGAGCTGGCAGTGGTGACAGCCCAGCCAAGGATTTGATAAATTCCAAGACATCCTATCCATGGAACATATATCTTCCACGGCACAGGATTTTATTTCTTTTTAAGCCTAGAATACTTTCCTGCAGGGCAGGGGTGGTGTTTTGCCTCCTGCGTGGTGACAACGCTCAAATTCCATCTCTGCTGTCCAATTGCTGTCACCTCTGACATTTCAGGGGCTGCTTTTGGGCTGGGAATCCTCTCCCAATGACTGACAGCTCATTTCCTCCTAATCCTGATATTTTCAAGCAGCATCTCAGCCCCTCTCCAGTCCCTCTGACCCACTCTGCTTTATTTTTGGAAGCTCTTCATGGCTGGGGTCCCAGTTTTGCTGCAGCTTTAGCCTGGCCCCTCAGAGGGCTGAGCTCTAATCTAATCTGGGGAATGTGGCACCGAGGCTCCCCCTCTCTCCAGCCTTTCCCAGCTGCTCCCCAGCTCCTTCTAGGGCAGTGCCTGGCACAGCCATCATCCTCCCCCCACTGCAGCCAAAAATATAAAAGGGCACCACGGAGCTGCTGCATCAGAGCTGGGGGTGGGTGAGGGCTCTGGTGGCTTTGGTGGCTGTTTGTCACCCCAAATGTGTCCCCAGGGGCTCAGGTGGGGCCTTCCAGCAGCACTAAGGGAACCCCAAATTGTGCACCTGCCAGCCAGAGTTTATGTTGAGGTTCCCCTCCACCTGTCCCTGTCCCCACTGATTTCATATTTTATCCCGTTGGCTCTGAATTTCTCCATAAAATCCCAGGATCACTGAGGTTGGAAAGTCTCTCCTGGATCATCGAGTCCAGTCTGTGCCTGTTCCCCACCTTGTCCCCAGCCTGAGCACTCAGTGCCACCTCCAGGTGCCACCTCCAGGGACAGGCACTCCAAACCTCCCTGGGCAGCCCCTGCCAACCCTTCCCAGGGGGAAATTCCTGCTGCTGTCCCCCCTGAGCCTGCCCTGGCCCAGCCTCAGCCCGTTCCCTCTGCTCCTGTCCCTGTTCCCTGACAGCAGATCCCAAATCCCCCCCGGCTGTCCCCTCCTGGCAGGGACTTGTGCAGAGCCAGGAATTCCCCCGGAGCCTCCTTTGCTCCAGCCTGAGCCCCTTCCCATTCCCTCAGGATCCTCCATTCCCTTCCCATTCCCTCAG
>JAGMWU010000028.1:3577392-3599378 GCA_018697195.1 Certhia americana
TCCTGGGGGCTGGGGAATCTTCCAGAGCTCCCAGTTCTGGCTCTTGGCAGCCTGTGTGGCCTCTGCAGGCAGGGGTTGGGATGGTGCCCAGCTGTGCCATCGCTGCTGGACGGGCAGGGTGGGCACTCTGGGGCTGTGGGTTCATCCAGCCCCCCCCGGCTGTGCTGTTCCCACAGGGAGGGGCTCCCACCAGCTCCGGGTGCTGATGGGGAAGGTGCTGCCAGCCCCGAGCCAATGCTCCCCGTGGACTCTGATGCTGAATGGGAGAGGCAGCAGCTCCTGGAAGGTGAGGGGAGGGCTCAGGAGGAAGGAAAATCCTCCCCCCACGCCCTTGAGGCTTGCTGGTGGTTGAGGGAAGGAGTGAGTTCACATGGAAAAAAACCGGGGGGGTGGGAGGCTGAGGCACCCTCCAAATTCAGTGTCCGGTGTGCCTGGAATGGGTTTCTTGGCTC
Source organism: Certhia americana (assembly GCA_018697195.1). Lineage (NCBI taxonomy): Eukaryota > Metazoa > Chordata > Aves > Passeriformes > Certhiidae > Certhia > Certhia americana. The sequence continues at coordinate 3,577,845 of JAGMWU010000028.1, forward strand.
TGGAATATCTGGAGCTGCCATGGGATCCTCTCCAGCCACTCCTGAGAGAAGTTCCATTTCCACACGAGGGAGGGGAGGTGACAGCTCGGGGGGGGGGTTGGGGTTTTTTTGGGCAGCAGGTGAAGGTGCAGGGCCCCCAAAAGCAGCGGTGTCCCCGGGGAAGAGGCTCTGGAATGCCAGCAGGCAGCAAAGGGCCTCAGATGAGGTTGGGGAGAGGATGTGGGGAGTGGGGGATCTGCTCAGGAGGGTGCCAGTGCCCCCCCAGGCCTCAGAAAAAACATGAGGATGGAGAACCACGAGCAGAACTGATCCTAGCTGTGCCCTGTCAGAGGCTGTGACCTCCCAGGGCTGTCTTGGAGGTTCTTCCATCCCTCCACGGCACTTCCCAGTTGAGGAGGGAATAACCTTGGGCTGCTGCTGGTCAGCAGTGGGCAAGGCTTGGCTTTTGGGACTGCTCACCCCGGTTTGCCATCGTTGCCAGGGGACATCTGCTCCATGGAGCATTCCAGGAGCTCTGGGTGATAAAATGGCACAGCAGGGGCGGGGGCAGAGGGAAAGGGGGTTTTTTTTCCCAGCTCAGCTGCTGGTCTCAGTTCCATCAGAAGCAAGCTGTTTGTACAGAGACACTTTGTCAGCACTGACATCATCTCTGCCAGATTTTTTTTTTCCCGCTGCAGGCTCCTGCTCTGGGAAGTGTGATGGGAAAGGGAGAGGAGTCGCTTCTGAGTGGGGCTGCTGATAGCCCTGCAAGCCCCTGGGATGTGCTGCTGGTCAGGAGGGGAGCCAGGAGAGAAATCAGCTGCCAGGGGGCAGGGTTAGACAGGATTTTAGTAGAAATTCCTCCCTGTGAGGGTGGGCTGGCCCTGGCACAGAACAACCCTGGATCCCTGGCAGTGTCCCAGGCCAGGCTGGAGAGCCTTGGGATGCTGGGAGGTGTCCCTGGCCACGGCAGGGGTGACACTGGGTGAGGTTTAAGGTCACTTCCAAGCCAACCCGTGCGAGGATTCTGTGGTTCTGAATCTCCTCGGAGCACCAGGTGGCACTCTCTGACTTCCCACCGAGCCGAGCTGAGCCGGGCTAACCCGGCTGGGAGACGCAGACACGGCTGGCTCGGGGACCAGGGGACACGGGGACAGCACGATGGCACAGCGAGGGACCGACCCTGCACGGGTCAAAGAGGTTTTCCAGGGTTTTTTTGGGGTGGGTGGATCCTCTCCTGCACCCTCAGCAAACCCCAGAATCGTAAAAACCCCGCTCAGCAAACCCCAAATTCATAGGAGGGTCTCCGTGAAGCTCAAATATTTTTCCCCGAAATTCTGAAAACGCTGGAAGTCATGATCCAACAGAGAGGTAATCTGGATTTAAAAAAAAATCACATGCAATTAAAATATAAAAAAGAAAGATTTTGAAAATTACTTGTCTTGCACACAGAAAAATAATGTTAAAGCATGAAAGAGCCTGTTGCTGGTCAGGTTTGTCCCAGAGTTTCCTCCTGGTTCCCTCTGGGGGTCCCAAGGGGGGCAGGGCACCTTCCCCGTGGTCCCACCTGTGTCCCCATCCGGGGCTGTCACCCTGTGCTGGCCCTGGGCTCTGCAGGAGCACAGGACATGAGGTTTGGGCAAAGCGAAGTGTTTCTCACACACTTTGATTTTAATTTATCGGATTGATTAAGAAAAACCACCCCAGACCCAGGCTGGGTTCCTGTAACAGCTCCTGGAGTGAGCTGGGCGTTAATCACTCTGTGTTTGGGAGTCCAGAGCAGCCAGCACAGCCAGCTCGTGTCTTCCAGGCATTGGAAGAGCTGCCAGGCGGTTTAGGACAAAATTCCTTACAAATGCACCTTTGATAATGTGCTGTACAAACACGGGAAGGCGGGGGGAGCTGTGGGAGGGCTGAAAAAAATCCACTCAGGTAGGAAATCCAAGCCGTGCTGTGCTGGGGGCGAGTCCTGAGGCTCAGCAGCCTGGAAAAGCTCCCAGATCCTTGGGATGCAGCCCAGTGAGTGCAGAGGAAGGAGGTTTGGGACAAGCCTGGAAGGTGCTGCAGGTCTGTGGTGATGTGGCCCCTCCGGGTCTGGGTGGATTCCAGCTGGGGGGACAGGCTGGCAATGCCATTCCAAAGTGCTTTTCCTCCCCCTGGCTGTCTCTGATGGGTCTCTCTCTGTCCCCCCCGAGGTTTCCTGAGGGTGGATGGAGCTTTGGGAGAAGCTGGGAACAGCTGGGAGCCTCCGGAAAGGGTTGAGGTGAGTCTGGGAGGGGAAAACATCACTGGAGCTGTGACCTGGGACATCTCTCTGGGCATTGTGTTGTCACCATGGGTTGCCCTGGCCACAGCTGCATCTCTGCCTCCTCCACCAGCTCACCGTGGCACCACCAACCACATTTCAATGTGCTTGAAATTGCAGTGTCAGGTCCATAAATCCCTTTCAGAAAAGCTGCAGCCTCCTGCAGACAAACCCAGCACGTTTCAGTCGAAGGGTTTTCCGAAATGAGCCCAGTTTGGAGCCTCCCCCGTGAGAAGGTTGGACCAGCACTCCCTGCCTCAGTTTCCCCTCTCTTGGGGGTGTTTTGCACAGCAGATCCTCCCCTCCAAAACACCTCATGGCTCCGTGCCGAGCTTGTAAACGCCTCTAAATTTCAGCCTGAGGGGGGCTTTGAGGGCAGGACCCTCCATTCCCGGGGGGAATTCCCGAGCCTGGCTGCCCTCAACACGCTCCTCCCGCAGGCAGGGACAGCCCGGGAGAGAGAAAAAAACGATTTCCTTCTCTCCGTGCTCCGGGAAGAGCCCTCCTGGAGGTGGGGAGGGGGCTCTGTGCCCCCCAACACTTGTGCCTGGGGGCACCTCAGCTCCGGCTTCTCCCTCCTGCAAGCACCGGACGCTCTCTCGTGTCTTCAATCGCTGCATCCAAGGATGGGAAGCTCCCCAAAAACCCCGGGGAGCGGAGCCCGGGGTCTCCGGGAGTTTCACCGGGTGATTCTCCCCCCGTGCCCCACCCGGCAATGCGTGGCTAGGGCAGGCTCGGAGCGCTCTGGAAAGCACCCGGAGTTCCGTGGCCGCTTCTCCGTCCATCCCTGAGCCGCACAAAGGCTCCTTTCAGCCGCGGGGGTGGCTGCGATGAACAGATCCCGCTCCACAGATAAAAGCAGGAACACGCCTGGCGCGGCTCCCGGAGCCGCAGCCGCCGGGAATCGCCGGTATCCAGCTTGTCCCGGGCAGCACAAGGGGCTGAGGGTGGCCTGGTGCCAGCAGCTGGGCATCCCTGCCGTGCCCGGGGTGCCCCGTGCCCGCTGCAGCTCCGGGTCGGGGCAGGGAGCGCTGGCCGGGGGTGGCAGTGGGCAGCAGGGCTGGGGGCTCGGTGACACCCGGTGCCAGCCCTGAGCCTCGTCCTTCCCTCCCTCGCTAGATCCAGCCCCTGAGAGAGAGGGGGGAGCTGCTCCCGATGTTCCAGTCCCCCCTCCCCGGAGCCGGGATCGGTGCTGCTGCCTCGGCTCAGCCCGAACCGCTCCTCAGATCCAGCTCTTGGCTCTTCTTTTCCCTCGGCTTCATGTAAAATATCACTTTCTGCTTTTCTTCTTTCCATTCCTGGGGAAGGACCCTTGAGTGTCCCCTCACCTCGACTGCCACAGCCTGGCTTTGGTTTTATTTCTTCCTTTTTTTTAAGATTAAGTGTTTAGTGTGATTAAACATTCTCACTTCTCCCTCTTGATTATTCCCCTTTCCTTATTAAACAGTTCTGTGTTGAATTCTTTTTCCCCCTTTCCCAACCCTTCCTCACTCCAGCGTTTTTATTATTTATTCTCTGTGGTTTTTAAGGGCTTTATTCATTAATTTCATGGCAAGAAGAGGCCTCTGTCCCTCCCACACTGCCAAAGGATCAGTGGGATCAGTTTGGCTGGGGGTGATCTCCATCCCATGGGGTTAAAGCCTTACAGAGGTGTGTGTGACAGGGGTTGGCTCCTGTCCCCATGGTCTGGAGAAGCTGTGGCTGCTTCATCCTTGGAAATGCCCAAGGCTGGGTTGGACGGAGTTCAGAGCAACCTGGGCTAGCGGGAGGTGTCCCTGCCCACGGCAGAGGGTAGAACAAGAGGGATTTTATCAATCTAAAACCTTTATGAGACTCCCCTTCTCTCTCCCTGGGGTGCAGGAGCAGCGTCCCGTCCCCACATCCTCAGCCCAGCCCTGCCCTGCCCTGGCCGGGCAGCGCCAGGCGCTGGAAGCGGTGACCTCAGAGCATTCCCAGCGCCGCGGTCACGGCCCGCAGGAGCTGCTGGCAGCGCAGCTCCTGCTAATCTGGGAATTGTATGCCAGGAAGCGCACACCCAGCCGGGACAAAGCCTGCGCTCAACGCTCCAGCGCTCCCCGGGCTTCCCCCTGAGCGCCCCAGGGCTGCTCCGGAGCGCTCCCGAGGCTCGCCTGGGCTCTGCCCGCGGGCTGAGCACCTGCTCCAGGTGTGGGGACAGAGGTTGGTGACGCCGTGAACTGCTGGATGCTCTCCCAGCCGCCTCGTGCTCCGGCCCATCCCTGGGGAACCTCGCAGAGCGGGGATGGAGCACCCTGAATCCGGGGCTGTGAGAGGGGTGCACGCCCTGGTCACCCGCTGGGGGTTTAATCTGGATCCTGACAGTGGCAAATTCCCGCAGCCGTGGTTGTTTTCCTGCCGGTGTGGTTTTTAGCAGAGCTCTCCTGGCAGCAGCCCCTTCCCATGATGCCTTCCCGGGCACCAAAACTCAAAACTCTCCGTCCTTGACACATCCTTAGAAGCCTTGAGCTCCAAATAGACTCCAGCAAAACCGCCCGAGACTTCCCGAGGCTGAGGGCTGTAGAAAATGTGGGGATTATTATTAGCGCTCAGCCTCTGCCAGGGCAAGTGTCAACCACCACGGAGGTGTCAGGAGGAAGGGTTTGACCCGGCCCAGTCACCCCAGGGCAGCTCCTTGCGGGGTTCTGGATGCCTCGGGGGGGAAGCAGCTGGTGTCATCTGCTGAGAGGAGCCTGGCAGGGGCAGCCGGGCCTTTCCACAGTGTCACCGTGTTCCTTGTCCCGTGGGAAGCACGGATGCCCTGGCCGGGCTGTGCTGGGGGAGCCGCTGTGCCCTCTGAGGTCATTTGTCACCCTGTCGCAGTCACACGTGACGCTGCCATATCCTGCTGGCGGTGTTTTTAAGGCGGCTGTTTACAAACAGAGAGAGCAGGGGGAGCTGCTCAGGGACCGTGGCTGAGGAAAAGCCTCTGTCAGCCTCGCCGGCTTCTCCCGAGACGATGGAAAACCTGGATCCAGCGCTGGAGAGCTGTCCCAGGTGTGGAGGTGGATGGACAGGTGGGATGGCTCCATCCCATTTCTGTCACCCTGCTCCTTGCTGCAGCCTTACCCTGAGCCACACGGGCTTGTCCTGCTCCTGCTGCACCTCCAGCAGCCCCACAAAAACCCCGCTCGTGGCCTCCACCATGGATACTGCACCAACATGGAGGGAAAAGAAGGCCTGGAATAATGTCCAGGCTGAGATTCACGGGGCCCATGAAGCTGCTGTAAAGTTGCATTACAAATGTGAGCCACTCGGATATTCCAGTGATCCGAGCCAGCAGAGGAGAATATTTTAAATGAAATATTCATGGGGATCCTCAGCCTGTGAAAGCGATAGAGCTCTGCTGCCTTCTGTGGACTCACACTAATTTATTTTTTATTATGACCCATTTGTAGGATGATGGGGACGGGAGGCTCCAGGCGGTCGCCTCCAGTTTCAGATCCCATTTTTTTTTTTTCAGGTGCTCTAAAAGCACGGAACAGCTCCACGATCTGTGCCCCAAATTCCAAACCGCTAAGGATGTAGCCTGGTATTTCTGACACACCAAACCTGGGCTCTGACACAGGCAGCAGTTCCTCCATGCCCTGGCAGCTCAGACAGGTCCCCTCTGTGCTGCTGGCACTGCCTTGGGACCACAGGGTCCCCTCTGTGCTGCTGGCACTGCCTTGGCACTGCCCCTCTGTGCCCTAGCATTGTGCCATGGGGTCCCCTCTGTGCCATTGGCACTGCCCTGGGGCCACAGGGTCCTCTCTGTGTCATTGTCACTGCTCTGGGGCCACAGGGTCCCCTCAGTGCTGCTGGCACTGCCCTGGGGCCACAGGGTCCCCTCTTTGCCCTGGCACTGCCCTGGCTGAGGAAGGTTCCACCATCAAACCAACAAAGGGCGCTCAGAGCCCTGCAGCAGATGGGAGAAATATTTACCAAACAAAGGCTCTATTTTCAAGGAAATCCTCTGACTTTCTGCCTCGAAGACAGAAATGATTCAGGCTCTGGCGCAGGCGGCCGAGGAGCCGTGGGTAGGAAATTCTCCTGTCACGGGCTGAGTGGCTCTGCTGGGGCTGCACTCGGAGCTGGGGCTGCTTTTCCAGGCAGATATCATTCCTGTTTTATATTTGGGAATGACTTGAATCCCATTGTAGATTCCAGATGCACCTATTTCATCCCTGGAAATGTTCCAGGAGAGGTTGGGCAGGGCTTGGAGCAAGCTGCACTGGTGGAAGGTGTCCTGGCCCGTGGCAGAGGATGGAACTGGGGGATCTTTAAGGTCTGTCCAACCTGCTCTGGGATATTTCCAGGAATGGGCCATCCCCAGCTGCTGCATCCACACACCCAGCCCTGCTCAGCCCAGCAAACAGCTCTGGGGTCTGCCGGTGGAATAGGAAATACACCATAATGTCACCTATAATTCTTAAAGCCCTGCAAAATAAAACCCGTGCAGTTCCCTTTTTCCTTTCCCAGCTGTAAATTCTGCCCGGCTGTGCCTCTTCCCTCTCCGCCTGTGCCTGTCCTGGTTTATGGCATCGTCACCAGCTCCCGATTGATTTACATGCGAAGTCAATAAAGAGTCGCTCCCACCCTGCGCTGTCCCTCGGTCCCTTGTCCCGGCTGCAGTGACTCAGACAAACATGACTAACTCTTCCCTCTCCAGCCAGCAGGCATCTGGGGCTTTGTTCAGCGCCTCTGGAAGCTGCCCTGGCACAGAGTGACTCATCCCCAGGAGGTGATGTCCGGCCGAGCCCCGCTCCAGCGGCTCCCGGGGCAGCTCCTCCCGCAGCTCAGCTCAGCTCAGCTCAGCCCGCAGGAGCTCTGCTGGGGCCGGTGCCTTGAAATCAGATCCCAGGCTGGATATGGCCCATCCTCCCGGGGCTGCTCGGGGTGTTTCCTGCCCAGCAGGGTTTGGACACGCTGGCAGGGTTTATCCACCGCTGCTGGGGTTTGCACACAGCCTGTCCTCACCCTCCAGCACGATGGGGTGTGCTTGGGAGTCAGGGTTCCTCTCACCTGCGTTTTGGGATGAGGATTTCCCTCACCTGAGTATGGGAGTCAGGGTTTCTCTCACCTGGGCTTGGGGGTGAGGATTTTCCACACCTGAGTATGGGAGTCAGGGTTCCTCTCACCTGGGTTTGGGGATGAGGATTTTCCACACCTGGGTTGGGGGTGAAGATTCCTTTCACCTGGTTTGTGGATGAGAATTCCTGCCACCTGGGTTTGGAAGTCAGGGTTCCTCTCACCTGGGCTTGGGAGTAAGGATTCCTCTCACCTGGGTTTGGGGGTGAGGATTTCCCTCATCTGGGTTTGGGAGTAAGGATTCCTCTCACCTGGGTTTGGGGGTGAGGATTCCTCTCACCTGGGTTTGGGGGTGAAGATTCCTCTCACCTGGGTTTGGGAATGAGAATTCCTGTCACCTGGGTTTGGGGGTGAGGATTTTCTTCACCTGGGCTCGAGGGTGAGGATTCCTGTCACCTGGGTTTGGAAGTCAGGGTTCCTGTCACCTGGGTTTGTGTGTGATGATTCCTCTCCCCTGGGAGGGACAGACACCCCCTGAGGGTGGGAACGTGTCTGCTGAGGTTTTGTTACCCCACGCCCAGTCTCCAGTTTGAGGTGATGGAATATGTACACAGAAGGAATAATAGGGAAGGAATTCCAGCTTGTGAGGGGGGGCAGGCGCTGGCACAGGGTGCCCAGAGCAGCTGTGGCTGCCCCTGGATCCCTGGAAATGTCCAAGGCCAGGTTGGACAGGGCTTGGAGCAGCCTGGGATGGTGGGAGGTGTCCCTGCCATGGCAGGGGGTGGAATGGGATAGGATTTAAGATCCTCCCAGCCCAAGCCCTCCATGATCCTATACCAGCAGGATGTGCAGGGTCACTCCTGGGCCCAGCAGGGCACAGGGTCCCTTCCAGCTTTGCCCTGAGCATCTCCGGTGACACCCAAGCAGGAACAGCCATGCTCCAACCTGTCACCCCCTTTCCTGCCATTGTCACCTGGAGGAGCCCAGGCAGAGCGTGTGCACCCTGTGCCAAGGACAGCCTCTGCCTGTCCCCCACCCCTCGGGAACATGCCTGATGTGACAGAGACAGTGGCCTGGCCCAGCCTTGGGCCACTCACTTCCCAGCGTGTCACTCAGCAGGAAGGAAGGCGTGTGGTTTGCTCATCCAGGGCTGTAATTAGGCTGATTGGCACTAACTTGCCTCAAAACGCCGGGGAGGAGGGGAGAAACCACAGCTCAGCCATTTTATGTGGGATTTTACTGGGAGAAATGGAGCCAGGACAGGGCTGGCTCTGTCCCTTCCCTCTGTGACATTCCCATGAACCCTTTCAGAGCAGACCAAGACAAGCTTCACTGTTGTACCCCCTGCTTCAAATCTGCCTGGCACAGCATCCCCAAAGCCCAGGGATGGAGCTGAGCCCTCCCTGGTGCTGGCAGGGCAGCGTGGGCTGCGTGCCCAGGCTGGAGCCAGAGCACGTTTCCTGCCAGGCTCTGATAAGATGTGCCTTCATTCACGGCTGTGTGCTGACCACAGGCCACATGAGAGGGCCGGCGTGGCCCACTTGGGAGCAGAGGAAACACGGCTTGGCCTGGCAACCCATCAGCAAGGAGCTGCTGGAGGAGCAGCCTGGCTGCTGGAGCAGGGGCTGTGGTGGAGCCCTTTGGGTTTCTTCAGGGGCTGGGCACGCTGTGGGATCTGATTCCAGCGCTGCTCGGGGCTGCTTGGAAAATCTGCATCTCTGGTAGAGAATCCCAGACTGGTCTGGGTTGGGAGGGACAGCAAAGCTCGTCCCATTCCACCTCCTGCCAGGGAACACCTCCCTCTCATCCAGGCTGCTCCAAGCTCTGCCCAGCAGTGATGGGACCAGTCCGGTCTGGGTCCTGCCCTGATGTACAGGAGGAAGCCTTGGGTGAATAAAGGAGGCTTTTCCTGGGGTATAAATTGTGTGGGGTTGGGCCAGAGAGGCAGTCAGTGCTGCTCCCACAGGAGCACAGCTGTAATGGGCAATCAGGCAGCCAGTTTGGGGCACAGCTGTGGAGGAAATTTGAAGGTGGCTGCACACAGGTGACACCTGAGGTGCAGGGCAGGGATGGCCAATGAGCCAGGACGGCTTGGCAACGTAAAACCTCTTGGGCAAGGGACAGGAGGGATGGGAAATGAGGAACAGGGCTCTTCCCTCACCCCATCCTGCCATCCTGGTCCAGGCTGAGGGTACAGCTGGCAACCCCAACCCCTGCTCCACCCCCTAATTAACCCGTGTTTGCTTATTAGGGAAGTTACAAGCCTGTGCAAACACTTCCATTTGCTTTCGATAAAGCCAAGGGAGAGAAAAACCCCTGCCCATGAGGTGTGCCCGGCCCCCGCAGGCTCCTCCCAGGGGGCTGGGGTGAGCAGGGGCTCCTGAGGGCCACCTGCCATGGCCCGAGCATCCCTCCCTGCCACAGCCGAGTGCCATGTCACCCGCTGGTTGTCCCCAACCCCGCTGCTCCCACACAACCTCAGCGTTTGTCCCAAACTTGGCCCGGTGTCGCTAACAGCAACTGCTAATTGTTCTCGCGCTCTGTACTATATTTAATTCCCCACTATTATTTTTTCCCCTTTTAATCATAAAAAGCCTAAATTTCCCTCGGGGAAGGTTATTGGCTCGAGTGTGGAAATATACCTGTGCCTTGCATGGCGCTGGGCCACCGGGGCTTTGGCTGTATTTTTAAATCCAAGTACAAAGTGTCTTCCACGCCAGCGTCGTTTAACCCTTCCTGGGAGGGAGACAGGGAGGAAAGGAGTGTGTGTGTGTGTGTTGTGGGGGGGGGGGGGGGGGTGTTGTGCCTTTTTTCTCAGCTCAGGATGGGTTTCTTTTCTCAGGATGGGTTTGGATGCATGGACAGCAAGGTGGGCAAGGAGAAGTGTGGGCTTTGAGGAGTTCACTCTGTTTCCCTCTGGCAATTCCTCTGGTTTTCCCTCTCCCAGACCCACGAGTGCCATCAGGAAGTCGCCCCGAGCATCTCCTCCTTCCCAGGCCTCCTCCTGCCCCTGCTCTGTGTGTGTGTGTGTGGAGGGGGGGGCTCAGGTGCTCCAAGGTAACCCGGAGCCTCACCACCTTTGAGGATGTGGGCCAAAGTCATCCAGTCTGAGAGCTATTTCAGGGGAGCGTGCGGCTCCCGCGGGAGCGCTGGCACAGGCGGCGCCGCAGCCGGCCGGGGCACAGATGGGACAGGCAGCAGGGAGCTGCTCCCGTCTCCTCCGTTAATGAATTCACCCGAGGGGGCTCAGCCCTTCCTCCACAGACCTTGGGGTGCCTTTCAAGCGCCTGCTGCAGGGGGAGGTTTGGCTTTGCAGCTCAGAGCCAGATTTGGGGGCTCACCCTCCTCCCCTGTGGATTTTCTGCACCAAAGGAGAGGTTTTGTTGACTGGTGGCTGCTCTGGGCGCTGAAATCCTCACTCAGAAGCAGAAATGGGTTTCAAACAAGCTTATTTGTTTTTAGCCTGGGGTCAGTCCTGGTTTCATCCATCCCAGCCCTGACGCTGCTTCTCTCTGGGGTGGGAGGACGGGGCAGCAGTGTCAAAGGCTCTGCACAGGCTTTGTGCTGGGTCTGGGGGCAGCAGCGGGGTCAGGGAGCACCCAGAGCCAGCAGGATGAGGGGACAAACTCCCCTCCTGGCCCGAGAACCCCCCTCCTCTGCCTGGCCCTCAGCAGAACCCTCTCACTCCCTGCTCTGCACGACACAAGGGCCCAAGTGTCTCCCTCCCTCCTCCTCAAACAAAGGCAGCCACAGTTATTTTTCTCCTTCTTCTTCCAAGTGGTTTCACCCTTGAGTTGCCGGCCTTGATTTGGGATTCCTGAAGGGACCAGAAGCCACAGGGGGCCCTGGCAGGGTGCTGGGTTTGGGTACCACCACCCACCTGCCCTCCCCAGCCACCCCACCTGCTCCATCCCCTCCCTCTGCCAGGGATTTGCTCCCAAAGCATCCAGACAAACCCGAGCTCCAAGGGGGCTCCTGTGGAGCTGTGGGGGATGAGGATAAAAGCCCGGGTGACCTGTTAAAGGAATCCAGCCCCATCCCACAGCCAGGCTCCCTGCGGGAAGGGTGGGCAGGTAAGGGGAGCTTTGCCAAGGGAGCATCCCGCGGGCAGGGCGGGGGCCTGGGGCAGGGAGGGGACCCTGCAGCTCCTTCAAAAGAGCAATGTCAGCATGAGAAAGGAATGTGGCTCCCGGCCCTGCCAGGGATGGGATGGAGGCTGTGCCTCAGGAGCAGGGATGATTTCTGCTGGCCTGACTCACTGGCTGCCTCCTTGCAGCCGCTTCCTCTCTGGGAGGCAGAAACTCCCAGTTTTTATTTATCACACGGCTTAAAGTAGGGTGCAAGGAAGGAAATGTTCTTATTTTTAACTCCTCTGTCTCCCCGGGGCCTGGGCCAGTGCTGGCACGGTGAGGTGGCCATCAGGAGCATCCCGGTGGCAAGGGCTCACCCTCACCTGAGCACTGCAGGCTGTTGGCAGCTCCCCACAGGCTCTGAGCCCATGCACGGAGTGTCCCTGCAGGTGAGAGCACCAGAGGGACCCTGTGCAGAGAGGGGACATGCAGGGTGGGTGGGGGGATGGCTCGGTGTGGGCACAGCCAGGCTGAGGGCAGCTGAGAACCACTGAGCCCCAGGGAAAATTCAGTTTTCTTTCCTTGAAGCCACCTGCCTGTGCTGCTGCTCATGTGGGGACAAAGCTTGGTGACCTGCTGGGGGTCCCTGTTTGTGTCCCCCACAAGGACAGAACTGTCACCAATCTGGGGGTCCCTGTTTGTGTGTCCCCCAGGGACAGAACTGTCACCAATCTGGGGGTGCTGGGGGCCTCTGATTGTGTCCCCCATAGGGACAGAGCTGTCACCAATCTGGGCTGGAGGATGGCAAGGGTTTCATCCATCCCAGTTCCATCCAGGGAGGATTTGGGGCTGTTGTGTCACCATTCCCAGGGTTCACAGAGGGCAGGGTGACACTCCTGAAGTATTTTGGGTTCCTCACCCTCAGCTGAGCTGGGACATTCAGCCCTGAGCACGCGCTGGGCACTGTCACCACCCCGATGGTGCCATGGGTGGGATGGAGGCTTCCAGAGACTCCATCCCGCTGTTCCCAGTCCTCCTGAGTGGCAGAAACCAGGCCAGGTGCCTGTTTGTTTGGTGCCACGGGGTTTTTTGCACTTCCAGAGGGTTTTCCTTGCCCATCCGTGCCCGGTGAGGCCGATGGCACCAGCATGGCACTGCCATGGTGCCCCTCAGCTGAGGCACTGCTCGTGTCTCTGCTCAGAGCAGCTGATTTGAGCATGAAGTTTTGGTCTTTGGTTCCTTGGGGCTTTCCTTGAGCTCCTGTTGTGAAACCTTCATTTGCTTCTAAAAGCAGTGAGGTTTTTTTGGGCTTTTTTTCTCATGATCTTCTCTTTTCCCCCTCTGTTGCCCTGAGATAAAGGCTTCTAAATTTGTCCTGTGCTGAAAACGCAGCTAATCCTGATGGACCTGAATTCGCATCTCCCCCCCAGAGGAATTGCACTAATTTTTTTTTTCCCTTTGTTCTGCCAGGGGACCTGTCCGTTTCCTAGTGGAAAGAAAAAAAAAAAAATCACTATTTAGGGCAAGGTTTATATTCCCGAAACTCGTGTTTGTTTGCGAGAAAAGAGGACAGGAGGGAAATAAATGAGAAAAGCATCATGCTGCTTTTTTTTTTTTTTTTTTTTCCCTCCCTTCCGATATTGTTTTTACAGCAGGCAAGTTTTAATTAAAGTGAAGAACTGGGTCGCTTGTGCTGTCCAGAAGATGCTCTGAGGACGTGGTCCTTTCCCACCAGTGTTAATTTGGGAGCCCAGAGCAGCTGGTCCAGCCTGGAAGGGTTGGGAAGGTTCCTGAAAGGAGTGCAGGGACAGGGTGGGCTCTGGAGGAGGGACTGGGGGGGTCTCTCCTTCCTGCCCACAGCTCCTGGCGGTGATGGAGGGGTCGGATGTGACATTTTGGGGGCTGGGTGAGCCCTGTGCCGCTCTCAGGACCGGGGGGATGCCGGGGACGGGCAGGGTTTGGCAGCGCTGCGGGGACAGGAGGGGACGGCGCTGGTGAGAGGCAAAGCAGGTGCGAGCTGGCCCTGCTGGGAGCGGCGAGCTGGCAGGAGCCACCTGGGCTTCAGGAAGCCGCAAGTGCTGGCCCGGGGCAGAAAAATCCACCGAGAGCCGCCTTGGCCTCACCTGGGGCTCTCCGTGCTGCCGGCGGTGCGGGATCCTGCCGAAGGGACAGGGACGGGCACAGGGACCGGGACAGGGACGGGCACAGGGATGGGGACCTGGGTGTCACCTGAGGAGGGGGCTGCAGCCAGGGGGGCGGCACAGGAGGGGCTGTGCGGGGCAGGGAAGGAGCTGCGGCTCGCTTTGGTCGATGCTGCGGACGGTGGGTGGGGGGCGACCCCCGCGACCCCCGAGCGCCCGGGGCCGTTCCGAGCGGGGCGAGACCCCCGGGATGGGGGCTCCGTGTTGGGGTGCCGCGGCTGAGCGGCCCGAGGGGCGGCTGGGGGGCTTCGTGCCGGGGGTCGGGGGTGGCGGAGCCGAGCCGGGGCTGCCCGCGGGCACCGGGGCTTGCAGCCCTCGCACCCCCGGCCCCCCCCCCCGACGGGAGGCGGGTGCAGGGGTGGGGCCTCTCGTCGCCCCCCCCCGTCCCGGGCGGCCCCGGGTCCCCTCCCCGCACGCTGCTGCCGGCGGGACTTCCTGATCCCGCTGCATTGGCCGCAGGTAGCGCAGCCGTGCGGGACGGGGCACGGACAGACGGACACAGCCCATGCGGACCCTTCGCTGAGCTTCATCCCCCGCCCCCTCCTCCTCCTCCTCCTCCTCGTCTTCCTCCTCCCTCCCTGCCCGGCTCCTTTCCTGGCCGGCACATGTAAAACTTGTGCGTGGGGCTCCGCTCCCGTCCCGCTGCCGGTGCTGCTGGCGGCAGGAGCCGGGCTGGGATCGCCGCCCCGCCGAGCAGAGACCCCCTCCACCCCCTCCCGGAGCAGGGACCCCCCGGCTCCGCTCGCCCATGCTGGATTTCGGCCCGGGAAGGTGACTGCAGGAGGAAGCGGCGCCGCGCCGGGTCAGGGTAACCATGAATGAGATGTCGAGTTTCCTGCACATCGGGGACATCGTTTCCCTGTACGCCGAGGGCTCCGTCAATGGCTTCATCAGCACCTTGGGGTGAGCGACGGGCTCCCGGGGCCGCCCGACCGGTGATTCCGGGATGAACGGGACGGGGCGGGAGTGCTGAGCCGGAGCGCGGTGGGAAAAGGAGCCGGGAAGCTCCGGGTGCTGCAGGGGAGACGGGGAGAGGAGCCAGGCAGGGGGACAGGGTGTCCCCGGGCTCGTCCCCGGGCTCGCCCCCGGCTCCAGCTGCTGTCAGGGGCAGGATGTGGCCCTGAAGGGACCCCCAGCCCTCCTTCCCCTGGCCAGAAGCTGCTTCCCCCCGTTTATGATGAACTGGGTTTGAGCAGCGTGAGGAGTCGGTGGGGTGAGGATGGGGACATGTGAGGGTGACAGCTGGGGCTCCTCCCGGGCACGGGGTCACTCTGTGCTCCCTGTCTGCTGTGGCCGGAGGCTGCCGGCCCTGCACCGACAGTGGTGGCTCCGGTTGTCCCCTCAGTGTCCCACACAGCCCGCGGGAATCGCTGCAGGGTCACAAAGTCAGGCTGCCCAGGGCTGGGGGACAGGGCAGTGCCAGCTCCCTGGACGTGGCAGGATGGGATGAGGGATATCTGCCCAACCTGGCACAGGAGTGGAGACCTTGGGGACCTGTCCCGTGTCACTCCTGTGCCCGTGCAAGCCAACGGTGCAGCTGGAGCAGCCGGAGCAGCCCCTGGGCACAGCCAGGCCAGCGATGCCCCTCTGCATCCACCGGCCTGCTCCCACCAGGAATGTTTGCCCGGGAACACGGGGACAGGGTGGGTGGCAGGGAGGGCTCCAACAGGGCCACCCTGGGGCACGGGTGGGTTTTTCTTTACCCTGGCTCAGGACCCCAAAGCGTGCCTGCAGCCCCGGGCGGGGGGGATGTGTGGCCGTGCCAGCGCTCCTGCCCCACGTCGCTGCGTGTAGGAGAGGCTGAGCTCAGGCAGGAATGCTGACTTGGATGGGATTCCTGGGGCAGGAGCTGCCCGGCTCTATAATCTGTGCTGAATGCACTTGCTCCCACATGCCTGTGCCGCAGCGGAGCCGCACATACCTGCGCCCACACGTGTTCCCTCACCCACCGCCGGGCATGCGAGGCCTCTGGGCTGGTGCCCACCGAGGCTCCCCCCTCCACCTGGCTGCCCAGAAATGGGGTGCAGTGGGGTGCAGAAGTGCCCAGAATCCCCGTGTGTGCAGCCACAGCGTGGGGCAGCATGTCCTGCAGGTGCAGCCTGTCTGTGCCAGCATTCCCTGCATCCCCACAGGTGGTTTTGGTGATATCTCCTTGGAGCTGTCCCAGTGCCAGAGCTGTGCCCAGGCAGGGGGTGCTGAGTGCCCCTCCAGCCTCTTGGAAATGGGGTCTGCAGAAGGCTGCACAGGGACCCAGCATGGGTGGTTGTCCCCAAAACACGTCCCAGTGGCTCAATTAGAAATGCGTGGGTATTTTCAGAGCTCTGATCCCTTTGCAGCTCTGGCCCTCACATCCCCCTTTTTTGCCAGGTGTTTTTCCAGGCTTCCTCAGAAACACCTGAGGAGCAGGGCTTGCCTGGGGAGCCTCTTCTCCCTGGCCCAGCACATCTTCTGCCGGGCAGCTCCACTTTCCCAGGCTTCTGCTCCCTGCAGGTTCTTTCCCCCCTCCCTCCTAAAATTGTTTTCCCTGGTGCCTTGCGACCTGGGAGACCCAACCGCACCTTAAATCGCTCCTGTGATAAGGGACCAGGTGACTCACCGAGAGTGCTCCTCCTGCCACAGGGACCTTACTTAGCTCATTTGCAAGGCAAACAGCTCTGCCAGCCCACACGGGCGCCCTGCGGAAGAGTTCCTGACATCCTTCCTTGTGGAGGGGCTGGCTCTGGGTTCTGGGATCACCTGGGGTCCGCAGTGGGCTCCTCTCTTTATGGGGTGACAGGGAGTGTTGATCACCAGTGTCACATTAAGGGTGGCTGCTGTGACATCCCTGTGCCCTGTGGAGCACCCTGGGGTCTGCAGGGTGTGGGGTAGAGGGAGGGGGAGCCCTGCAGCCCCTACCTGAGGCTCCTCTGCTCCCCAAATCTCTCTGTCAGGGCCCCTGGGCACAAGCCCTCCCTTTCACCCCCTCTCTGCAGTGGGCGTTTGCTCGTGAGCAGGAAAAACATCCCAGGACGGGCGTGGAGCTGAGGCCGGGCTCTGTGGGAACGCCGAGCCAAGACACCCAAACCAGCTGAAATGCTCGAGTCAGCCCAAAGCAATGCCCTGGGAAAGGAGAACTGAGCTCAGGGCTGGGCACAGCAGCCTGGGAGTGACCCCTGGGGGGGCTGGGACTTGGGATGGGCAGATTGGAGTGGCCAGAAGTGGGTTTGGGGACATGGGAAGTTGCCCAGGAGGATTTTGTGCTGCCCCATCCCTGCCAGGCTCCAATAACCCTTCAGGGGCTCAGAACGGGCACTCGCAGAGGGGAGGGGTCGGTGACAAACCCAGCTGGGTGCCAGGCGGCTGTTTCAGGTGAAAAAACACCTGTACCTGTGGTTGCAGGTGGATTTTGGGGTGGAGCAGCTCGGGGAGATGCAGTTGGTTAAAGGGTAACTCCAGCTCTGCAGGGTCAGGATGAACCCATCCCTGCTGGGGGGAGGAGGAGGAGGAGTCCGAGCCCTCCTGGCACCGGGACAGCACCAAAAAGCTGCATTTTTGTGGCTTCCCCGCTCACTTTGCTCTCTTCTCCCTGGGGTAGCGCCCACCCTGTGGGTGCCAGAGGCCAACAACGAGCTCTCACCACCCTCCTCTTCCTCCTCCTCCTCCTCCTCCTCCTCCTCCTTTCCCTCACCTCAGGGATTTCTGGGTTTTGTCTCAGGGTTCTCCTGGCTCTGGAAACCCCTGCAGTTGGGGTTTCCCTTCTCCCAGAGCCCCCCTGGCCCCCGGTGTGCCCGAGCTCCCCTTGGCATCACCTGTGCCACATCTGGGGAAGGTTTTTGCCCAGCCCAGCAGGCTCCAGCTGGGGTCCGTCCCCGGGGAGGGGTCCAGAGGGTCCAACTGCCCCAGATTTTGCAGCGCTGGCCGAGCCCCTTGTCCCCTGACCTCAGGGAAGGCTCTGCCTCGCACGAGGCCAAGCACGCTGGTCCCCGGCCAGGGAATCACTTTGTGCTCGGGATTTGGAAGCTCCGGGAAGCCCCG
This sequence comes from Certhia americana, assembly GCA_018697195.1. Classification (NCBI taxonomy): domain Eukaryota; kingdom Metazoa; phylum Chordata; class Aves; order Passeriformes; family Certhiidae; genus Certhia; species Certhia americana. The sequence continues at coordinate 3,595,439 of JAGMWU010000028.1, forward strand.
CCGGGAACGAGGCGAGGACTCCGAGGCTAAGAGCCGGCCAGATGCTCACCCGGGTCTTGAGGGGAGCTCATCAGTGCTGGATCCCACCCCTCCTGCTGCCGGGCAGGGGGAATCTGGAATGGCAAAATGACATTCCATGGGTGCATCCCGCCTCCTGCCTCGCTCAGGATCCTCCTCCCGGTGCTCGGACACCGTTTGCCCATTAAAAGGTTCTCTCGCACATCCCCGCTGCTCTGTAGGGAGCTTCCCTGGCCCATCCCAGTGCCGGAATGCCGGTTATTAGCGGGAGCGTGTCCCGGCCCCAGCGGCCTCCCAGGTGACTCATGTCCACTCCTGTCAGAATCCTTTCTTTTTTTTTTATTTTCAGCAATTTTTTTTTAACTGAGGACGTCTCAGTTTTAACTGAGAATGTTCGCCCAGAGTATCAGTTTAATAAAAAGAACAATATGCGTTCCTGCCGAGCGCATAATCCTGGGATTAACGATGCTGAAAGTACCTTGAGATCGTTAACTAATTAAGACTTCCAGGCTTGACAGGTCCCTGTCTCTAATCCTGCCCGGGGATGCCGGGCACGGGGCAGTGCTGCGGCAGGGCTGAGTGCAGGGAGAGGCTCCCGTGCTGAAAATAAACCCGGCAGGTCAGGCACTTCCTCAGAGACCTCGAGCAATAAGAGTGGAGGATTTGGGTCTTTAAAGTGCCCAGATGAATCGAGCCTTTCTGCCTTCATGGGTGCTGGTGGGAGCTGGGGACGTGCCGAGGGTCAGGGCTTCACTCCCTGAGCCCCACCCGTGGATTGATGTCCTCAGCCCTCGGTGGTTTTTGCTCCCAGGCACATCCCAAGGGGTTTTTACTGCCCTTTCCCCCATCAAAATAACAGAACAGAAACCAAAACTGCCCCTGAATAACACCAGGGCTGGGCTAGGGCTTTGCACATCCCCTGTGATGCTGCAGCCACACGCTCTGGTTTTTCCCTTTCCCTCTTTCCCTGCCCTCCTAAGGCTCCATGCCCTGCAGGGATCGTCCCTGGATACTTCCCTGCTGTCACGGCCCAAGGAAAAGGTGTTTGGACAGCCCCAAACCCCCTACACTGCTGCCCACGGGCGTTTGCAAAGCCCAGGCAGCCCTGTCTGGCTGCAGCTCGCGGCTTTGGGGTTTTTCCAACCTTCCAGGTCTTTGCTAATTGTTTTGAAGCTTCCGCTGCCACCAGGCAAATTACTTTTCTGTCTTTATGTGCAATCTGAGGCTGTTCTCCCTGGCTCCGGGGAGCTGTGAGGAGCAGAGGGGTGTCAGAGCCTGGTGCCAGCTCACACCTCCCCACCAAGGACACGGCAGCACCGGGGTCCCCGGGGTCCCCATCCATCAGCACCGAGGCCAAATTCCTCTCTGCCGAGCGAAAGGAATTCTCCCCTCCTCCAGAGAGCGGCTGGGCCGAGGGAAGGAGGCTGGATCTGCCAGTGGGATGCATCTGCCTGGTTTTCAGCCCTTTGCAGTGCAGTGCGTCCATGGCCAGCGATTTTCAGGTTGTTTGGTTTGTTGGGGACACCGAAAGTCTCTTGGGGGTGGCTCTGCTTTGCCTTTGCCACACCTCACTGCTCCAGGCTGTTCCTGCCCTCCTGCCCCAGGGACAGAGCTGTCCCACGGTGGATTCTCCCTCCAGGACAGCTGCAGGTACATCCCTGCATCCTCTCACACGCTCCACAGACGAGGACACACTTCCCTCTCACTGTCCCGGGCAGGAGCAGAGTTTCTCCTGCTGCCTCAGCTCCCTGGGGCTGGGGAAAGCAGGAGAGCGGGTACAGCCTGTCTTGCTGGAGCACCCGGTTCCCTCAGGAGCCTCGCACCGAGCTCCCAGCACAGGGAGCCCCTTGGGGGATGCTCACCCCTATGTGCTCTGGGTAGAACCTCCAGATCTGCCGGGCTCTGCTTTTCTCGGTGCCTCTGAAAATCAGGGTCCCATCCAGCCCGAAATCAGCCCCCAGCAACCAAGGCCAAGCCTGAGGGATTTTGCTCAACGCTGGGAAAGCAGAGGTGGGCAGGGAGGAGACACGGAGCCTTGATCTGATGGGCAGAGCCTGCAGCTCTGATCAGATAATAATAATTAATAACTGGGTTTGGGGGGCCCTGCCAACTCCATCCTGCACCCTCTGTGTCCTGGTGGGAAGAGTTCCCAGGCAGAGAAGAAGAACCAGAAACTGAACTCCTCCTTAATTGATTAAGGGTGCAATAACAGAGCTCTGTGTGCCGGGGGAGTTGGGCTCAGCTGGGAGCTGGGCAGGGCAGGGGTCCCTGTGGCACAGATCACTGAGCAAAGGGCCTGGAGTGATGGCCACAAACCTTCCCTGTGTGCCCGAGGGAGCAGCATGGAAAACACCCCAGGAAGCAGCGGGAAGTGAGGGAAGGGTTGTTCGGCCCCTGAAGAATATTTATGGGTGGGAAACAAGAGGGAAACAGGAGGTGCAGCTTTGGATTTGTCACGCTGTGCCAGGTGATGGTGGCACAGCCACTCTGCACGCTCAGCCCTGCTGCCATCCCGCTGCTCCTGACCCTGTTCCTGTTTCTTGTCCCCCTCAGGCTGGTGGACGATCGGTGTGTGGTGGAGCCGGCGGCTGGAGACCTGGACAACCCCCCCAAGAAGTTCCGAGGTGAGCCTGGGGCAGCTCTGTCACTCTGTGAGTGGCATCGGGGCCAATCCTGGCCCTGAGCACCGGGGATGGGACAGTGGGGCACAGCTCTGCCCTGTGCTGCACCCACCTGGGAAGTGCTGGAGTGTTCCTGACTGCCCCAAGTGCTCAGGATGCTCCACACTCAGGGAAGGGCCCTGTCCAGGCAGGATTTGAGTGCCTGGATCACACAGCCGGGGTGTAGAGAGCTGGGGAATATCCCCAAAGCTGTGACTGTGGGCTTGGATTTGGGGTTGGTTTAGGGCAGCTGCTCCTTTCTTCCCCCACTGTTGCCGTTTTATGTCTTCTTTTATGCAAGACTTTTAAAATATCAGTTCCCCACTCTGCCTTGTGCCTCCACCTTTTTCTCAGGGTGGCTTTAACAGCACCCATCCCCCTGGCCACCCTCCTTTCCCCCCACACCCCAAAACCTCTCAAGACATCAAGTTTTCCACTCTCTCACAGGCTCCCACCAAGCAATGACCTGGCTCTTCACGGGAGTCATTGCCATTAATTTATCCATGAGTCCAATTAATGACCCATCCAGCATCTCCAGCATCCCCCAGCCCCATTCCCAGACTTCTCCCCGGGGCTGGATGTGCAGCAGCCACCCCATCCCTGTCCTGGCCGTGCCCGTGGGTCGAATCTCTTTTCCAGGCGCAGGTTTTTCTGCTCAGCCCTGCTCGCTGCCCTCCCTATCAGGATATCCAGGCGTTTGTTTTAATGGCCGGAAAGGTAGAGCTCTCCCTGCTCGATAGCCATCGCCTGCAGCGAGGTGGAAACAACGGGCTGGGGCTGCTCCCTGCGGCCCCGGCCAGAGGCTGCAGGGGATTTTCATGGAGCTGTCGCCGTCCCCACATCCTGTGGCCGGACCCTGCCCTATCCTGAGCCACACACGGGTCGTGCCGGGGCTTCCCGCTGGGAAAACAGGACCCAGCTCCGCACGGTTCTTTGGAAATGCCAGAACCCACCTGGGAGCTGCTCCTGCTCTGCTGCCGGCGGTTCCTCCGAGACACGCTCGACACCTCGCAGTTATTTGCTTTTTGGGTTTTGCCCTTTCTCTCCTCCCGAGCTGAGGCTCTTCCCAGCCCAGCTCAGACACGTCAGGAAAAGCTCCCACCCTTCCAGGGCAGTGGGACCCTCAGCTGTGCCACTGCTGTCCCCAGCTCCCCAAAGGAGTCACTGGGAGATTTTGTCCCCCACACCTCTCTGGATGGGAGTTTTTTTCCTAAGGCCACTCTGGGTGGGAGGTTTTGTTCCCAAAGCCACTCTGGATGGAA